>VSDK01015162.1:433402-474435 GCA_009767595.1 Symbiodinium kawagutii
ATGTCAGAAAGAATGTCAGAGAGAATGTCAAACGAAATGTCAGGATAGAATGTCAGAAGATATGTCAGAAGACATGTCAGAAAGAATGTCAGAAGGGATGTCAGGAAGAATGTCAAAAGATATGTCAAAAGACGTGTCAGAAGGAATGTCAGAAGATATGTCCGAGAGAATGCCAACAGATATGCCAGAAAGAATGTCAGAGAGAAGGTCAGAAGATATGTCAGAAAGAATGTCAGAAAGAATGTTAGAGAGAATGTCAGAAGATATGTCAGAAAGAATGTCAGAAGATATGTCAGGATAGAATGTCAAAAGAAATTTCAGGATAGAATGCCAGAAAGAATGTCAGAAGAGATGTCAGAAAGAATGTCAGAAGAGATGCCAGAAAGAATGTCAAAAGATATGCCAGAAAGAATGTCAGAGAGAATGTCAAAAGAAATGTCAGGATAGAATACCAGAAAGAGGGTCAGAAGAGATGTCAGAGAGAAGGTCAGAAGATATGTCAGAAAGAATGTCAGAAGAGATGTCAGAAAAAATGTTAGAGAGAATGTCAAAAGAAATGTCAGGATAGAATGTCAAAAGAAATGTCAGAAGAGATGTCAGAAAGAATGTCAGAAGAGATGTCAGAAAGAATGTCAAAAGATATGCCAGAAAGAATGTCAGAGAGAATGTCAGAAGATATGTCAGAAAGAATGTCAGAAGAGATGTCGGAGAGAATGCCAGAAAGAATGCCATCCTAAATGTCGGAGAGAATGTCAGGCAAAAGTGGAGTCAACAAGCGGTGTTGACATGACATGGTTGGGATCACTCGAAGTAAAGTAATTGGAATTATAGTTTTAGAATATTATAGTTATAATCCAGGTCCCGCGGTTCGACCCCTCAATGTATTTTAGAGTTGCTTTTCCCTAAAGTCGAAATGTTGCCCACCTCATTCCTTGCAAATTTGGATTTGCATTGGTGGCTTGGACAGAGGTTTTCATTTGTAGCAAAACCCGACCCTTCCATGAAAACTACAAATTACTTGAGGTCAATTTTCAATTTTGATTTTTAGAAACAAATGGTGACAAAGAGTGCGTCACCAGTTTCAGAATGACACGTATCAGTTTTGATTTAATAGGGAACTACCAGCACCAAGCTGCATGAGGTTTTGTTTTATTATGCTTCATATGGTTCACTGTGGATCATTATGCTTGGTAAAGGTGCCGTAGTCTCGACCCTAGCTCTTGCGACTCTGTTAGGATGCTTCAGAAATTTGCCTCTTTGTTCTCATTCAATGCCAAGGATCCAACTGGACATTACAGACTAGATTTGTCAAACAGCATTGACTACGCCGTGACACAAAAGAAGGGATTCTCAACAACTGGGAAAGCGCAATGCGCTCTCGTGATGGAAGACCATATGTATTGCAGGTGGGTAATTTCTCCTACTGTCGCAACCACCGCTTTACACAACCATTGCATAACTCCAACATAGGCTCACCATGGCTGAACATAGGCCTGGGGCTTCCATCTCCATGACTATCCAGGAATCCCCTACAGAATCAAGAACTCTGTGCCGAACCTTTGTTTCATTACAAAATCGAACCCTACCAAAACCATCCAGAACTGTTCAACCCCCTCCGGACAATGTCTCCAATATCCCGATTCCATTGGCGCGAATATGCCTAAATCTTGATTGTTATTGGATGTTGTTGAATCATGTTGAATGTTTTATCATGTCCTGGGAGTATGTTGGGTCCTTGTTGGGTACAACCCATCTGTGGGTACTCCCATCAATGCATCTTGGGGCTATCCCCAGGAATAAACCATCAAGAGCCCTGTACCCAAACCCCTGTTTCATTCTCTACAAAATCAAAACCCCTACCAGTCCCCAACTGCCTTTCCCAGCCAAACCCAAATGACATGATATAAGATACATAATTCTACAACATGATACGAGATATAGCCTCAACATAGGCTTCAGGGCCGCAAGAACCCCTTTCCTCGCTCCAACATAGGCTGAACATAGGCCTCAGGGCCTCCATCTCCAGGAATATCTCTACAAAATCAAGACCCATGAGTTTGTGTATTGATTGCTACTGGATGTTTCTGGATCTTTGCTGGTTATAATTCATTTGTGCAATACCCCCCTTATAGAATCGAAAAGCTTACCAAACCAAACAATACGCCCAACTTGTTTTACTAAACAATCAAGGTTTACTACAGATTCAACAAGGAAACCCAATAAATGTAACCAGTGTTTTGGGGGGGTGCCGAGATTGGGTTTTGATTCTATGGGGACCACTGTCCTGCTAAATGGCAAAATCTGTCCACATGTAGAATTTTGATTCTGTAGACTGTTGTTCCTATTTGCATTCTATAGAGAAGTGGGAGGCCTGAGGGCTGGATACCTCATTTTATACGTAATACAATAAAATGACCCACCTCAAGCCCAGACGGAATTCCAAAGGGAGCATGTTATACATCGTGGGAGTATGTTGCATGTATTTGTCATCTTTTATCTTACAGAAACAAGCAGCATGGGAGTCTTCATGTCGGAACAGGTCATAATCCTGGTGCAAGACTGTATGTTGTTTCCGTGATTCTTCTCCGTAGAGTCCAGAAGAAAGTGGCTGTGATTCGCGGGCCGCTTTGTAAACAACGGTTCAACCGAATATCATAGTACTGTAGCTATTTATGGCATGCCTAGTCTCACCAAAAGGGCCGATGAAGGTCCCAGCATAGACATCGTTCTATTCTGTTGATATTCCGGTTCCGACCTGTTGAAATGCTGAGATCAAGCGGAGCTTAGAGGCCTATGGCAGTGACACCATGCCGACGTTAATGAGCAGCGGTCCGCTACCGGCAAAGCCGATTCGCGGCTGTGATGTGGAGAGCTTCAGGATGGGCCGAAGTGGCGTTTGCAACGCCTCTCTGGTCTCCATGTGATGCTCTACGTTTTGTTATGCCTAGTGGTCCTAGGATGCGCGCGTTGGCGCATTCTTGCGCGGCAAAACAGTCACGACTTTTTGTAGCATCTATGTTTTGCTTTGCAATTCTTTGATCTCCAGATTGTAGTACAAATTTTGATGTACTACACTGATCCCTGCAGTTTTGAATCGCATTTTACTAGTAACAGCGAATGATTTCTTTTCAAGGGCCAGACACGGTCAGCTTATTGCTGTTGTGTAGTTGCTTTAGGGCAAGATTTAGCCTTCAATGTTTGTCTCTCCATTCTTGCCTTTGTTTAGTGCTCTCCTTTCTTGTTTACTTGTTGAGTCAGTATATTCTTATTGTTTGTTTGTTTGCCTTGCTTGGTCTTTGTCACGTTTGTTTGCCAGTTTCTTTGTTTGTTTTTGGTTTGTCTCGCCTGCTTGTTCATTTTCTTTGGTTGGTGTTTGGTTGTTGTTTTCGGTTTGTTTGTTTTCTTATTTGATTGTTTGTTTGTGTTTTCATTTACTTGTGTGTTTGTTTGTCTGACTTCTTCTGTTTGTTTGTTTGTTTGTTTGTTTGTTTGTTTGTTTGTTTGTTTGTTTGTTGTTTCTGAATCTTTTTGAGTGGGTCTCTCTATTTGGCTGTTTGATTGTTTGCCTGTGACTCTGCTTGTGTTCCCCTAATAACTATATAATTGTTGGTGTGCGCGTTTGTTGTTTGTCGCTTTGTTGCTGTGGGCCAGTGCCTTGGAATGGAGAACTTTCCATTTGTCTCTTTTCGAACTGTGCTCCGTCTCCGAACTGCGTTTCTTCGTGCAGCCTGTGGTGTGCGGGAGACTTTAAATTTCAATTGGCTGGGTGGGCGCCTGGCTACATTCTCCTCATCTCGTACCTATGCTGCAGGACTTTCTGTCTTTGCTTCCCAGGTGTCTGGATCTGTTGCAGGTGCCATTGAGTCTGTCAGTGTTGGCCTTGAAAGTGTCTTTGCATTCCAGTTGTCTTCTAACTTTGGAGTGGACTTTGTTATGGGAACTTGAAGTCCGACCTGGTAGGCTTTTTGAGGTCTTAAGACTCATCATTTTTCTGTCCCGCACCATCTTCCTGTTTTTGCAAAGTATTGCCCGTTGTCTCGATGTCTCCTGATGTCTCCTGTCTATATTCTTTGATTTTATGTCTTCAGATCCACAGCTGCAATCTGATTTACATGGCCATGGCCTCATAGACATGGCACACCCCTGAACCAGGCCTTCACCGGTTGCTCGGGATCTAGTAAGGCATTTGTTGGCACCAAAGAGGCCAGGATGCAAAGCAAAGAGGGGACACTGTGGGATACTCTGAACGTCTGACTTATATGGTGAGGCTCCTTACCTTGACATACTCCTTAATTACACTACATATTCTTCCTTCACTTCACCTTACTCCTTCCCCTTACTATTATCTTGGTGCTTTCAGGCAAGTACGCTTTGATGCCCAGCAAGCCCTTCAGTCGGCAACCCAGAGTCCCAGCTCTTTCAGCCGTGCTGGTTTTTTCCACATCGATTTCACAAATTTCACACTTCGAGAAACTTTAAACTTCCTCATGAATTCATGAGTTTGTAGAGGTCAGGACTCAGTATGGTTGCTTTCAGAATCGAGACGACCGAACTCGTTGAGTGCTTTGCAATGAACACATGTGCTCATAAAGAGTGTTTACATTTCAGTGCTTAATCAAATTGACACTCAGGGCATTCATAACTGACTCTATGAACAGATCAACTGACTGAATTGTCAAGCCTTTGTTGCGTGCTTTGCATTCCTTTGTAAGCGCCAAATCATTTTCTATTTGAGAAGCCAAAGGCACAAATGGTTCACAGCTCCCTCAGAAGTCTCCGGCGCACAGGAGGCTGTGTGGGCACAAAGCTGATGACTTGCAATGGATGTAATCATTGATATGTGGGGGGCATAATATAATTTGAAGCAGCGGATAGGGTGGCACCCTTCTCCTGGAGGCACCGGATGCACCGCTGCTTCAATGGTCAGACTTTGAGGCAGGGGAGGGGAGCTGGACGGTGGAGAGAGCACTGAGAAGTCAAGAGAAAATGGGATTGAGAATTTGGAAGCGACAGAGGTCTTTCCAGGAAAAGATGTCCACAGGGTCTTGTGGAGCGGTACGATATCCTGCAAATGATCTTTGTCAACATGTGTAAAGGTGATTCAAGGAAAGATCTTTGGATTCCGTTGCAAGTGTGGGTTTGCAATTGTAAGAAAGCATCACGCGATCACTTTCACAGACTTTCCAGACAGCTCGGCACATCTTAGAACCTGACTCCAAGATACTCATCGACCAAAACCTCCGGCATCGCTTTCAGGAAGGTTTGTTTGGTATTCAACGGGAGTTCCAGAGAGCCGCCGAGGAGTCTAAGTCGTCATGATTGCCCTTGCAGTGTGTTTTTGATGCGATCAATCGCTGCTATCTTCAACAGGCTGAAGCAGAATGTCTCGGGAAGGTACATAACTCATGACATGATTACGTTCGATCACTTTTTATAGGGTTTGAGTTTTTTTGGCCAGGAAGAAAATCAGATCTCCTTGAAAGCAGGGTTGGCTGTTTCCATTGTATCAGAGGCAACAGATTTGACAGGGACTGTTTCCATCTGTTTCCCACAGGAGAGAATTTAGCAGGAGATGAAAGGATATGCTGCAAAGACAGAGCTTGGCTCAAGATGGGCCAGATTTCTGTCGGATTTGTGAGGATATCCAGGGTATCAACCTTGTAGAACTCTTGGCACCATGGGTGCTGGCGCAAGCGCAGGTGATGTGGATGATGAGACAATAGTGCGCTTCATCCGTCAAGATCAAGCTCGAGCCGAACGGTTGATGGCACAAGCACGCGCAGATTCGACGTCGCCCTCGACTTTCAAAGTCTGTGGGATTGATGGCTCCAGTTTTGAGACGCCGCCGATAGATGCGATCGATGGAAAGCTGTATCAGGAACTGTATCAAATCATCGCTAAGCGGGTCGAACTGAAACCATGGGCAAAGCTTGTGCTCACTTCGGGTGGCAAAATCATTGATTCAACAAGTGCTGGGTGGCATGTAGGCAACCCCGAGATTTCTTATGTGCTTCAGCAAGTTGGTGCTGCAGAGGCCTCCTTGAAATTTCTGCGATCCTTGGCTGGGGAGACTTTGCCAATGGCAGATGTCAATGCCATGGATGCATTGGAATCGCTTGAATTTGGATTTTCATTCAAGACCAGCTTGACAAATGTCTCGCTGCCTAGTTCGTTGCGATCTCTAGATTTAGGCTTTCGATTCGATGAGAGTCTGAATGGTCTTGCTTTGCCACAAACTTTGCAGACCTTGACTTTGGGTCATAACTTCAATCAAAGTCTCACAGGTGTCACATGGCCAAGCACCTTGCGGAAGTTAGTTTTTGGTGAGTCATTCAATCAGAGCTTGGTTGGTGTTTTTCCTGTCCCGTTTCCAAGTTTAGAGTCTCTCACCTTGGGCTCCAACTTCAACCAGAGTCTGGAAGCGGTCTCTCTACCTCAAAACATAAGAAGCTTGAAATTTGGCAATCGTTTCAACCAGAGCTTGGAGGGTATCTCCTTGCCAGGAAACATGGAACATTTGGAGTTTGGACGCGGGTTCAATCAAAGCTTAGAAGGTGTCACCCTACCAAGCCTTTTGACTTTGAACTTTGGTTCCAACTTCAATCAAGATTTGGAGCGTGTTCTGCTGCCGAACACTTTGGTTACATTGACGTTTGCCTATGACTTCAATCGCAGCTTGGTAGGTGTCAACTTGCCAGCAAGCCTGAAGACGTTGACATTTGACTCGTCCTTTTCTAATTTCAATAGGAGTTTGGAGGGTGTTACTTGGCCCAACTTGGAAACTTTGCAGTTTGGCTCTCGTTTCAACCAGAGTTTGAAGGCGTGCACGTTGCCAAGCAGTTTGCAGACACTGTCCTTTGCTCGAGATTTCAATCAGAGTTTGGTGGGCGTCACCTTGCCCTCCAACTTACGGACTTTGGTGTTTGGTGAGACGTTCAATCAGAGTTTGGAAGGAGTCACCCTACCAAGTGGACTGCAGACTTTGGAATTCGGCAAGGATTTCAACAAGAAAGTGACAGGTGTCCTCCCAAACAGTCTTCATACATTGACACTTGGCTCCGGTGTTGCAAACCAGGCTTTGGACATTTTGCCCAACAGTTTGGTGACGCTGAGGATTGCGGATATTTCCCACAAACTTCTGAGAGGCGTGAATTTTCCGAGCACTTTGCTGACTTTGGAGTTTGGCATTGCATTCAATCAGAGCTTGGAAGGTGTCACCCTGCCAAGCAACCTGAAGAAATTGATCTTCAGCACAAAGTTTAATCAAAGCTTGGAAGGCATTGAGTTACCCCATAATTTGGAGACATTGGAATTTGGTGCCAACTTCGACCAGTCATTGGATGCGGTGATTCTCCCTGACAAAATGCAAACGTTGAGCTTCGGAGACGAGTTTAACCACAGTCTCGAAAACGTCAATCTGCCAAGCTGTTTGCACACCTTGAAGTTTGGCTACCGCTTCAACCAGAACTTGGCAGGGGTACAGCTGCCGAGCAGTCTGCAGACACTAAGCTTTGGTAAGGTGATAGGAGATTTTAATCAGAGCTTGGTGGGGGTCTGCTTCCCGAGAAACCTGCGAAACTTGACATTTGGCTCCAAATTTAATCAAAGTTTGGAAGGCATTGAACTACCCGACCATTTGGAAACTTTGACCTTTGGGGAGAATTTCAACCAGAGCATGGAACGCGTCTCACTGCCGAGCAGTCTGAAAGTGTTGACCTTTGGTGATGAGTTTAAGCACTTGGAAAGCGCGCAGGGCATGTTGCCAAGCAACCTGCAAGAAATGAGTTTCAGCGAGTTCAGCGCGCGTGTTCACCAGCATTAAAAAGCCGGCAAAACAGTTGTGGAGCAGGCATCAGATGTTTCACAAAAACCTGGAGCAGATTTGAACCAAAGACTAGGCGCATTTAGTAGCAAATAGTACTGTACTAGTAGCTCAAGATGCATACAATGAAGAGAATGACACGGTCATCCCGGTGTCCAGGAGATGGTGGAAGCTGTTGAAGGGATTCAGGTCGGAGCCCAGATTTGGGCGCTGCAACTTCCAGAGTTTACAATTGCTGCTTGTAGACATGTGCAGCATGTGCACACCAAATCTGTGGCCGACAGTCCTTTGGTTTTGAAACTCATTTCTTTCTGCCGCTGAAATGTTGTCAAAGATGACAGCATTGCGAAACAGAGTCAACATACAGCCCTTTTAAGTTTGGGGTGAACTGTGGCAGATTGGCAGCGACTTGGAGCAGCAGATTCTTCTGGATCCAAAGGATGACAGGCGCAGCTAGAAACATCAGAAACATCCACGTGACATCCTTTGATCCCTGATGTTGAGTCTGATGTTGCTCCCATGAAACTCAGATTTAGCAGCACACACACACACACACCTTTGAACATTTTCTACAGAAGGGTCCCAGGCCAAGTCATTTCAGAGTGATCTCATCCATGCTCATCCGTCCTGGTGTGAAGGCTGCGAAACTGCGTTGTTTGTTGCACACTCAGCCTGATGTTTCTTGTGTCTGCATGATTCTTCAAACTTTCTCTATTGATAAGTTGTGTAGCATCCAGAGTGTCAATGGCAGCGAAGCACTGTTGAGGTTTTCAGGAATCTGGGCACTTTGGGTTCTTTTGTTTGGGGCCCTGAGAGCATTTCTGGGTGGAGTGCCCGCCCTGGTGGTTGCAGGTTTCTAGCATCACGGTTCCATCCAATCGGTCAAGACTGGGGAATGGATTGGTGTCTGAATTCGACGTTTGAACGTCTTGTGATTTGCAAGTGTCCCGTGGAGGTTTCACGTGTGGATCAGACATTGCTGCGATTAAGACATGGGTCTTGCAGTCGATGTAGTACACCTAGCAAAGGTTTCAGTGATCTCTTTTCGATGATTATTTGTTTGGTTCTTCAGAGTGGCCGAACATTCGTTGACAGTGTATCCTTCGCTTGCTTGAAACCACTAGGTATGTGATGCGCATGCAGATGATTTGGATGAGAAATCAATGGGACTATTCATTGGGAAACGCGATCTATGCATCTAGTCTTGTATGGTATATGATTGTACGGTATGATTTATGTGCTTGTGCACGCACTAGGACTGGTCAAAGGTAGAACAGCTTGCTGCATTTCAAGGGAATTCCAGCTACAAATTATAGGTTTGATTGCATGCTTTGGGTGTGTATGTAGTTCAGATCAAAGCAATGGATTTCAAAATATGCCTTTCTGAAAACCTGGAAACATATGCAAGCACAAGTTACTGTCAATTGATATGCGAATCAAACCTCGATGTGGGGGGAGGGTAGCTGCCAGATAGGTCTTTGTGAGTGAAATCCTGAGGGAAAACCAAAGTGCAATTTATTTTTCTGGGAAGTTCAGCTCCAATCAGCTCTATAGCTGGACACTTTTGCATCGAGGCCGGCAATGCTACCACAGCGTGTGCATTCACTGTTTGGTTAAGCTGCCAAAGCCGGCTCAGCTGGGGGGAGTTTCCGAAAGATTTGAATTGCCAAAATGGAGAAACAAAGCTTTGAAGCTATTTGAAGCTATTGACTTTCAAGACGTATGACTTTCGTTCGTGTCATTTGGAGCTTGAATGGGTTTGACAAAGCGAAGTAAGGAGCCATTTCATCTAACTTCCAACGCTGGGGACTCCACGCTAGGCCCGAGTGCCCACATTGTCGAAAGCCTGCGACAGACGTTGCAGCAGCGCAGCACTTGGCCAAGATCGCGGAAGCCTTCGATGGTCAGGCCGAGACTTGCCATGGAGACTTCGTTTGGAGGAAAGGAAGCATCACTTAGGGCCTAGAAAGAGGGCTTCGAGTTCTCCATAGTCTTCATGTCCTCCAGCAGATGTCACTTCTGAAGCTTTGCTCTATCATGCTTTAAAGCTTTGCTTCAGCTGTGTTATTTTTCAGAACCTCTTTTCATAGCAAAGAGTGGTGACATCCACATTTTTCGGTGATTTCCAGGTGCCCATGCCAATCCAAGAATAAACAGGAATCCGCATATGAAGGAATCTCAAGATATCTCGAAATGCAGCAGCAAGGGATTTTACTCGTAATTGAGGGAGGTATGGCAAACTTGCACACCATGCACATCATACGCAAAATATCTAAAACATCAAAGAAGAAGCGCAAGACTGATGCCCTTGGTCATGCAGTCGCAACAAAGAAAGACATTGTGATCTTTACCAATGCCCTCAACCAATGCTGGTTGACACGTTGTCCCCAAAGCATCATGATTTCATAAACAATCTATTTCATTCAACAACTGTAGTGGCATGATATGTTATTCTTTTCAAGCGGTGTAAGAAGTGTACAAAACATTGTAAGCCGCTGCGAAACCAATGTCCCCTGAAACGTTTGCCTCCAGATTGATTGAAGGGAACGCTACTTGACTCTGATTTGTAGAACCCATATTTTGTCAAATCTACTCAAACTACATTTCACGCCAATCCAATAATGATGGAAGAGGAACAAGCAATCCACAGGCTGACAAGCCTTGGGATCCTTTAGGAAAATGCTGTAATGCCATGACCCTCACACACCTGCTGCGCTTCAACAGGGCAGGTTGCGTTCTATAGCGTTCTTCCACATTCTTCCAGTTGGAAACATTATGAAGACCCCTTGTTGTCGTTGCCTGACAGGCCGCGTTGCAAGCTGGAAAAGTTGCATTAGATGTAGCTCTCCAGGTCGGATTGGGATTTGGGGTCCAGATCGTGCTGTAAACGGAGCAAAAGTTTAAACGGAATATTGACAACAATATGGATTTTTTTCTGATTTTGAAAAGGAGAAAGTGGCACTGCTAGCCAGTAGTTAAAATCAGTTATCCCTGCCATGTAGGTAGAATTATGTACAAACAAACAATTGATGCGAGCATTTCCATGAGAAACACAATTTGCAAGATTTGGGGATTCTCACCAGTCACCAGTCAGATATATATAGTCAGATATTTGTTTTGCTGCGTTTGTGCTCTTCAACATGTTACCTCACAGGTTGGCAGCGATGTCGCAGACAATTTGGGCAAGGCAATGGGGCCGTTCCTGAAACATCCTAGTCTCGGCTGCACATGTTGAGGCTAAAATTGGCTAAAATTGGCTAAAAGTACAGGCAGCTTTCGACATCTTGCGACTACATAAATCCAATTCTGACTAGTGGACACTGTGATGCTTATTCCTGCCTCTCTCAACTTGTTGCCTCATTGCTATTCCACAAGCATCTCTCTCCACACAAAAATGGAAGTGAACTGATCAAAATGGGGGGCGTTCTGGTGGGGGGGTGGGGTAGCATATATTATATATATATTTGTATATGAAGGTATCATTAATACATTAAATATATGACTATGTCCTATGACTACATGGATCTATATGGGCTCTTGATCATGTCCCACGACTTCAAACATGGTTTTTGCTACAGCTAAAGGGGCCATTTGTCGGTCCAGCCTTGCTGTACCTTCACAACAGTTTTACCATCCACGCCACTGACGAGCATTTTCCTTGGCTGGGGATGGCTGGGGAAAGGCTTGCATTGAGCCCATCATTCAGCAATCATTCAGCAATCGTTCAGCAATCATTCAGCAATCATGCAGCAATCATTGCAAATTGGGTGTAGCGGTGCGAGCTCACTCTAGTTTTCAGGCTGGAGTAGATGCAGTGGTGGATATCGACATGACCCACCTCAGGCTGGACATCTCCCTCAAGATTGCCCATGATTGCTACAAAGCATCTTTATTTTTCTGCCCTAAAGCAGCGTTCATGGGACTAGATTCCAGCAGTTCGCGCCCATTTATCTCCGGAGATCCAATCTTCGTCAAGATTGCTAAAGAGGCAGTCATCAACTGAACTGATGGGACCAGGGCATGAATGGCATTGTATTTGTATGGCATTGTTCAAACCTTTCAGTTCCTCAAAGTTCGGATGTTTGTTTCGGGCGGGGGATATGTTTCTGATATGTTTGGATTGTGCTAACCTGATGACGCATTTTCCAGCAGTGATTCCTATGAGGCCCATCTCTGAGGAACAACGAAAGCGAGGCAATGTTCGGGCGCCCTGGAAGTTTGCAGAGCGCGTCAGCTGAAAGAATCACAAGAATGTCAAAACCTGTGAAACCATATGAAACTATGATAAACTATGCATTCTCAAAGTGCATTCTTATTCATTCTTCAATTATGTTTCTTTATTCGTTTTTTTGTCGTTCCATCCATTTCAAGCTTTGAGACATTTGATTTGGCATAGACTGCCCTCCAAGTCTCGATACTGAAAGACTCGAATCCTTTCTTGTACCTTCACCCTGAAGTCCCTTCCCATCCTTTCCCGAGGCTTGTTGCATGTGCGAAAAGCCAGCTGGAGCGTGGAGCCGAGACCTAGAAATGCTGTGCTTTAAGATGTTGAAGCACTTTGAAGCACTTGTCAAAGTAAGAGATGTCAAATTGATGTGAAATTGATGTCAAATATGATTATATAGCCTTGCCAGAGCTTGCCAAGACTGTAGAGACGGAGTGGAACACAACAAACTTGACGGATATCAATCTTGTTCCCTAAAACAGCTAGAGGTTGAAATCAGTTCGATGTCATGTACTGACCATATAAACGAATATGTTTATAAGTAGACGAATAGACTATAAATGAACTATAGAAATGACTTGTAGGACGATTCGGAAGTTTTTCGGTTACCCATTTTGTGTCACAGTTGCAGGCGATGAACCACGTTTGCCCAGCTTGCCATGTCTGAGACCCCGGACAGCTCGTCACAATCATGGCATCATGGCATCTTTTAGATGCTAAAAGGAGTGGAAATGAGTGAAAGATGGAGGGGAAAAAGAGAAAGAAAGAGAGAGAGAGAGAGAGAGAGAAAGAATAGAAGAGAGACAGAGAGGGAATCAGCAATGTCCTTTGAGAGTTTTGAGACTCGGATGCAAGATCTCCATGGGTATTCAGTCTAGATGGTTTTAGATGCGGATAAAGAACCAGGGTGTGGCATCACATCTCTTTACCCCGAATCATCCAGGGCTTAAGTGGGCATTCGGGCATTCTGCCCCGTTGTGTCTCGTTGTGTTCCAGTAATGCGGGTACTTGTGTTTCTTATGTGCATTCAAAGTATGTGTATTGGGCATGCCCATTTGAACATGAGATATAGGTTTCTTCAATTTAGAGGTGTGCAGTGAATGGACCCAGAATCACAAGAAGTGGGAAGCTGCAACTAGGTCACCTGAGTCACAGGTTGGCCAGCATGTTTTTTCCTGTCTCGTTCACGCATGGAATCTGAGTACAGCCGTGAGTCAGACACGAGTGCCCCAATGTGTGATCATGTTCTGCCCATGTGAAGGAACCTTAACAACCTCCCCCCTCAACCCCCAATACTTTGGCGTGTGATAACATCATCCCCCACCCACCCCAGTAATCTATTGCGCGTGTCTGAACGAGACAGGTCTTTCCACGTGTGGATGAGATTGTTTGAGATCATGACCTGCCACCGAGGCGAGCATCTGCTTTCCATGCGCAAAAAGCCTCAAAGAAAAACAGGGAGAGATCCCTTGCTGTCCATCTTGTGGAGATGCAGGGAGCCCATGGGAGCCTCTGAAGAGATCGGTGAAGGCTGTCACACCCCTTGGATGCTTTAGAAGGGGTGTGTAATTGGAAAGCTCAAAGTAGCCTAAATGGATCTTTGAGAACTCACAGAACTTTTCAGTTGTGGGTGGATGTGATTGTAATCAAGCAGTAGAACAGTCCACGTAGTCACGGGTTCAAATGCCGGACAGTGCAGCTTTGTTTGCATCGCTTCCATCAGATTTCATCAGGGACGGTGCATCCAGATTTGTCTTTGCGCTGCCCATTACCACCGCGGGATGCTTTGGCCCAGGTCCGTCGGAATGCTGAGCCTTTAAAACATTACCTGGCTGCGGGCGAGGCAAGTCCATGCAAGTCCCATGTCATGATGGCCCAGGCACGTTGGTAGGATATATTTACATAGACATTTTTTTCATTCTTGAATATGTGTTATTTGTCAAATCCATGTTGATTTCCCAGCACGTTACCCTGCATATTTTTTTCACAGAAAGCCGGCCTTTGGTCACCCTTTGCTCACACTGAAGCGCGTCCAATCTGCGATTTGACAACTGAGTCATATTGAGTCAAACTCACAAAAAGACTTGAGCTAAACGTTTGTCACCATCCAACCATCAATCCATAACCGCTGTTAAGTAACAATGCCATAAACAAGGGCCTAGATTTAAGCATTCTTATTCAATCTTATTTATAGGTGATTCTTATTCTACTATTTCTTCATTCTTTTAACATTCATTCTTATGTACTGTATGTATACAAATTGTATTTTCACATATTTGTTCATTTATTTCATTCTTATGTCAACTCTGTTTTTTGTTTTCCCCATTTTTGACGTCACCTTCCAAGAGCCAGGCCTGGGATGCAGCCATGGGCCTCCATGGATTGGCCACCGAGGCCAGAAACCATGGAGCCTCCCGTGGAGTGCCAGCCCAGGGGTACCACTAAGAAGTTCTGCCGCAGTTGATGCAAACCAGTGACTAGCCTTTAGGCAGTACGTAGGATTTTATTTGTAATGGTTACCATTTAGATGAAATAGATAGTTCATTTGCTGATTAGACCAAGAACGACGGTTGTGAATTGTGTGAATACTGCTGTCCGCCATTATTAACAAATACTGTAGACATCTACGGGCTATTGTGATGCAGGGTAACATGTTGTGTGGCAAACAATGCGACAATACCATTGACCAGTTTAAAGATGTTTAAAGCAGTATTCAAGCAACTATCATTTGGAGGTTTGAAGCTGTGAATTGTAGCAGATATGCATCGGTAGTCACGGAGCACCCATGCTGCTTGGAGAGCAGGGAATGGATCACTGTGCCAGGTGCTGAGTGCACTGAGCACTGGAGCAGAGGCATTCACAACACGAGGCCCGGGGTCTGAAGGCGCACAGTTGGATCATGGAAAAGTATGACATCAGTATGATATTGTTTGACTATTCCTGCGATGAACATGATGTCAATCATGTATAATCATGTCAATTATTGGGAGCAACCAGTGAAGGCGTTGTTTCAAGTCTTTGCACATTCTGGAGGTTTTACTAAATTCACAGAGTTATTCTGCCAGAGCAGAAGGTTTGGCAGGCACATTTGCGATGCAGCTCCACCGGCAAGTCACATGCACACAGATCATGCAAGTTCTCTCGCGAGGAGGTGCTTTTGTCACCAACTTTGACACCTCACCATCAAGTGCTCAGCAGTGCGGCGGCCCATTTACAATGCAGACGCCGCAATCGCATACACAAAAATCGCATTTTTGCATTCAAAAATCGCAAAGCCACACAGTTTGAATCATCCATATCATCGCAAGATGTGGACTTTTTTGAAACGCTTTGAATGTGGTTTGCACCGCAAATCAGACCTTCAATGATTCAAAGGTAGACTATGGTCCATTGGCATGCTTGTATGTAGCTTGGTGTAATTTTTTGTTGGGACCATCTCTGTTTCTAAATCTTGTGGTTTTACCGGTGCTTTTAGTGACGTGAACTCACCTTGGTACGCTGTGCTGAAACATTTCAGCTGTGTCTCAACACCCAAAGAGCTGCCTTGTAATTTTTTGCTCTTTGCGTAGGTCAGAATACGACCAGAAACTCCGGCGTGCAATCTCCGGTCAGGCAGCAGCTGCCCTGCAGCCAGATCAGAATTTGATGACACGATTTGATTCGCCCGATTCCAAACATTTTTTGAAGTTAGCCAAGCACGGGATTACAAAACACAACTCAATTGGAATGAGAGGGTCAGAGAGGAGAAAACGCAATACTTCAAGAATCCTCAAGACTGGCAGAAAACACCGATGCTGACGCACCGGCGATGCCAGGCACAGCTTCAAGTATCTAATGCCTGTTATTTGTGCAAAGCACCGAGCGCTGCATTCGATGTTGTCTGGAGCTCTGGTGTGCACAAAAAACAAGAGCCACTGCATCAAAAGGTCACGGTAGGTCTCCATGATTCTCCATGGTGGCACTGCTCTGTTACGATAGTCATTTCTTTGCAGAAGCCAAAAAGGCCAGCTGGGGGTTCGGTGCGGATTCTAATACTTGGATTGGCCGTCGGAAAGCGTCACAAGATATTGCAGTGTTGCAAAGTGTTGCTTAGGCTTGTAGCAAGTGTGCGGTCTCTGTTTGTTGCGCGTGCATCAGTTGGTTGCTTAGCACTCAGGTTGTCGAGACAGCAGCTTTTGTGGAACTTTTACGACAACGACATGATGTGTATTCGAGTATCCTTAGCAACAAAACGGTGAAATATGAGGGAATCAGGGAATCTGCAGTTTGCTTGAGGTCCATGTATGGACAACCCCATCCATTTCAGAGATCAAGAAAATGGTTATTTGACAAAGGTGCAAGTGATGCAATTGTACCTGGAGCCTATGAAACGTTTTATACAACGCTTGACATGCAAGAACAGGTGTTGGAGAACTGTTGGAGTGTTCATTGTAGCTTCATTGATTCATTTTCGGGGCTTGTTGGTGCTTGGTGGCATTTGCAGGAAAGCTTGTCCCCGAGATTCTGCATCAACTGTCAGATTTTCCATCAAGGTTTACTAAGTTAAACGACAGGACTGTACCAAGTCGGACCCTAGAAATCCATAGACATCCCTAGACCCTGGACAGTTTGACCGAATTCCTCTGACCCGAGGAACAGGACTGGGTGATGATCCATGCTGCCATGGATGCCCAGTTGTGCAAACGAGTTTGAAGAGCGGGAGGGGTTCAGGATGTTCAGGGGTCCCTGAGTCTTTCCATTGTGTTTGGCAACATGTTGGGTGCAAATCACGAAAGCTGCGTTCAGCAGCTCGAGTTTGGGTAGCGTTAGCTAGTTCTTACCTTTTGGGGGTTCGGGGGGACGGTCAGCAGGCCAACAACGTGAATCTCACGCAAAACAAAACCCTCAAAAAAACACATTTTCTCGCATAAATAGATTTTTTCCAATGCATGTCTTACCAAACAAATTCTTACCAACATATTCTCTTACCAAACCGATTCTTAGCAATTATTACCAAAACATATTTTCTTACCAAACCGATTCTTGCCAAACAGAATCCTACCAACACACATTTTCTTACCAAACAGATCTTTCCCAACACATTTTCTTACCAAACCCATTCTTGCCAAACAAGATGCGACCAACACATTTTCTTACTAAACAGAATCCCACCAATACATTTTGTGACCAATCAGATTCTTACCAACCCATCTTTTCCCAACTTCGTTACCCCTTCTTTGACAACCCGGCAGCTTTCGTTCACCCCCCTTGGATCTCAAGTGTTCAATCTAGAATCTTGCACAATTTTGCAGAAGAATAGTCACCCGACTTCGTCTTTGCGTTTTTTTTTGCCTTGCAGTATTGACAATGGCACGTTGGTTTTGGCATCCTTTTGTTTCCAAAGTTGAAGCTGAGACAGATTGAAAATTCAGAGCCCTGCATCAGAAGCCATGCTGCAGATCTTGGGAGCAGCCCCTTATGAGAGCCCTTATCGGAGCCCTTAGCCCTTTCTTTTAGCCTTGCTTCGCACTTCAATGGCATGGGGAGTTCAACTTTGTGAAAACTGCTGTGAGGCCCTGGTTGTGGAGACCGGGAGGTACTCAACGCCCAAATCCTCAGTGAGACGAAGATAAAAGATGGAAAGACGATGAACAGAGGAAAAAAAGGAAGAAAAAAAGGAAGAAAAAAAGAAGAAAGAAAAGGAAGAAAAAAAGGAAGAAAGAAAAGGAAGAAAGAAAAGGAAGGAAAAAAAGGAAGAAACAAAAGGAAGAAAAAACAGGAAAAAAAAAGGAAGAACATGGATGGAAAGGGATGGAAAGGGATGGAAAGATGGTGACAAGGATCAGAAGATGAAGAAACAGAAAGAAAGGAAGAAAAAGACAAACGTGCAGCATGAGATGAAAAAGACGAGAACAGTTACGTTCCAGAAAGCTCTGCCCTTGACGAGATCTGCCAAGGCCTCAGCAGTTCGCTTTCACCGCAACGCAGAACAGATCTCCAGCTCCGTTTGGAGCTCAACGTGGCCGTCACAACTCGCAGCAATTTGTGGCTCGCTGGGACTCCAATTTGGACGATGAGTCGATTGGATTTTTGGAAAACTCATTGGATTTGGTGCTGCCAAATGTTGCCAAGTAGTTGCCAAGTTGTAGCCATACGAGGTCATCTCATGGGCCCACAGAACCCATCTGAAACAGAACTTAGTTGGTATATCATGCTAGGCCGTGAAATCCCTGGCGCTACTTCAGAGGGATTCATTTTTGGGGTATGGGTTTGACTTCCGAAATCACCGAGGCTGCACAACTTTTGGACGGGCTTTGGCTTTTGGGCCAGGCTCGCACGGATGGGAATGACGTAGATTGGACCAACTGCTTATGGATCTCAAAGACATGAGTCATTTTGTCTAGTGTATCATCTATTATCAATTCATCTTTCCCTACGAAGAAAATGGTGATGATTCCGGCAACGGACGGATTTGCACAAATTAAGTCAATGTAACAAAAGTGTTGGGATTAGATAGAAGTGAGTTGCAACTCTGATTTTGACTCATTGCAGTAGTGACACATAGTCACACAGTGACAGTTTGCATTTTTGCTGTACAATTTTGAGAATGCAAATGTACAATTGGGCTTTGCATTTTGAAGCAACCTCGGAAGTTTCAATTCTGAGCTGCAGGGCTTGTTCAATGAGAGCACAGGCTTGGAACGCACACAGCGTGGCACATTGCAGTTTTGCAAATTCGAAATGTACCACTTGCATTTCCACATGATGGCACTTCCTGCAGTAGCCCAACAGGCGTCACACAGTGAACTTGCTTTGACTGCATTGGAAGTCTCAAACTTGCCAAGAATATATAATCAGAAATGTTTTTTTCATGATTTTTATTTTTCTTCAGATTCTTGATGTGTATCTCAGATGACAAGCAAACTCAAAATAACTCAAAGCTCCACTCGCGGACACCAAGACTTGCAGCTTGTGGCTGCGGTTTGCAGCTCGTGACGTCCCAAGTGCTGCAGGCTCCCAGCAAGCAGCGCCTCCAGCGGAGTCACATTTGCTTCAGCCCTGGAGTGCATCGTGCCGCTCTGTTTATCGGTTTGAGAATTGATGAGATACATCATGTATGAATATGTATTTGAATATGTATGATACATGAGTTGATGTCATTTGATGTCCCTTCTGAACCCGTCTCATGGTTTTCTGCTGCAACAGCTCCCGATGCTTCTAGAAAGGATATAGCTTTGCACATCGAAGAGCTCCCATTGCCGGGTTCAGTATGTGCTTTCTATGTGCTTTCTATGTGCTTTCTATGTGCTTTCTTCTCATTTCTTTTTCTTGAGTTGCCATTTTGGCTCTTGCAAATGCGCTTAGTCAATGCTCAGAGATATTTTTGTAAAGTTCTGAGCCCGGTCCCTTGGCAACATTTAAAGAGATTTGATGCGGCAGGGACAGGTGACAAATGCAGAGGCATTTAAAGGTTGCATCTTTGCAAAGGTGATTCTACTTGATTTCATGCGTGAGGTTCGAGTTTTGCGAGCTAAATGGCCAGCACAGCCTCTGCGCATGTATTTGTCAACGGAAGATGGCCACTTGCCTGCACCGAATGACACAGCGTGATCATGCCATGCAATGATTTTCCACAGGCGACATCAAGGGATGGTGCAATTTGTTAGTGGCGAAGGTTCTTGCGCTTAGAGATATCCCGAGTCACTATGCCACTAAGGTCCTCACAAATGGTGAGTTTCACTTTGGAGGTTGACAGCTCACCTACAGCGGATGATGCAGTGCTTCTAGCTGCTTGGCTGAGGACTTTTGTGTAACAGAGGCGAGTACAGTAAGCCAAAAATGCTGAAAACAAAGTGCTTTCAAGTCTCGGCAACCGTGTCAGTCCGTGTGTGCTCGTAGTTTGTTCTTGGAAGAGACAACTCAGATGACAGATGGAAGAGAAGGCATGTGGCAATTGTCTTGAAGTTAATGAACATTTGAACTTCGCATACGCTCAAGCCCAATACTCAAACCAAGCCCGCACTATGTTGAAGCCCAGGTCAAGAGTACATTTTTGGAGTTTGGAGAAGCTTGACCGGAGAATACCGGAGACCATATTCGTGGGATCCGATCTTTTGGACCGAGGGCGATGTCAAAAGTCGATCTGTGACAACATAGCAGAAGGCAATAGCACTGTATTTGTGCATGCGCGACAACTCAGCACTGCAAGGGCAACAGTAAAAGCAAATGCTATTTGAAGTTGCAACAATTCAAGTTGGTCATCGGAACTGCGAAACGACTGATTTCACAGACTTGAGATTGAATATGATGAGACTGAGCCACTGAACAGGAGGATGAAAAAGAAATATCATTTGGCAAGATCAGTTTTTGGCTTGATAACAATGCACCGTGCGAACTTACCAGGCGCGTTGCACAGTTTTGCGCCTAAGGGCATTTTTTCAGAGACGGTTGTTTGATTGCTTGCCATCATTCAAGGATGGTCTCAGCCTGCAAAAGCGTGCCTGGGCAAGCATTGTTGGTGCATGATGATCAACACATGACATGTAGAATGGATTTAATCACATACATTCTACTACAGCATTATGATGGTTGCTTGTGGTTCAGCAAGGAAGCAACACATTGCCTTAGAAACTGTGATTTGTTTCCATACAGGATGCAGTTGTTGTTAATCATGGCCGCAGTTGCTTGACTTCTTCGGTAAAGGCACAAATAGAAGCAGCTGAATCTGTTCACAGTACCCGTAGCTACGTTACAACACTGTTGGACATTCCAAGTAGCACAGCCCTTCGGCTTAGGATTCCGCCAGATCCGGAAGGCGATCCTCATGGGTCCGTTGGAAGTTTGGTAAAAAGGGCTGAAATTGGCGAAACAAAAAGAACGAAGAAGAAAGGAGAAGAAATATATAGAAATATGATGAAATATGTAATTCTTCATATAACAGAAATATGTACTTCTTCACCTAACTTGAAGATGGAGAAGATGATAACTTGAAAGAGCAAGAAAGAATATTTTGAAGAACTTCTGAAGGAACTTCATCGGAGAATCGTGAACCTTTGAAGAACATCTTGAATGAAATTGAATCAAAGTCTTGGAAAGGAAAACGACATAAGACAACTTGTACGTTACTTCGGACTTGACCCTTTTGCGATCGGCATCACTAATCGGGTCTTTGCCAGGCTTCAACTGATCCCATCTTCGACAAGGATTCCTACTACCAAATCTACGAGCCAGGCAAGGCGGCAAGGGTTTCAACAAGAATCCCAATCATTGGCTATGGATTCTTGTAGTTCATCTGGCTTGCGCACAACAAGTTTTGACCCACCACCCTTGGCTATGCACATGATTGAATTCTCAATGCTTTTGAACTGATGAAAGACGACTGACATGACACTATAATAAATCATAATATATGATAATGAATCCGTATTGTTCTTCTACTGCTATCAAGGATATGATATGGCATGATGTGGCCTGTTTGTAGATGTGTTTGGCAACTGCAAGCTGGCAATGCACTTGCCTTGTGGCAAGTTTCCGATGATGTTTGAGGTGTTGACAAGATCGATCTGCGGGACCCCCGGAAGAACATGGAGGACATCACGTCTAGATCCAGCAGAAGGATTCAGAGATGCACATGGCAGAGCTTGAGGGTAACAGTCCGACCAACGACCTGAGGACATTGAGATATCTGAAATGAAGGACTCGAGTTCAGAGGGAAGGAAGGACTCGAAGGACTCTGAAACTCCACAGGCGAAAGCTCGCAAATTTGGTGATTACGATGCTCAGAGTCATTTTCCAACTTCACAGTACTTCACAGTATCCAAATTGCGGAGTTGGTTGCCGGGAAATGGCTGGAAGATGCTGGAAGCTGCTGGAAGCTCATCAGCAAAAGTTGATATCATATTTCTGGATACAAAAACTTTTGCATACAACAGCTAAGGCCTGTTTTTGGCTGAAATTCTTAAACACCCGTTGCACTTTGGGCTGGATACAGGTTGAAGAGAAAGCCGAAAGAATCAAGGTGCAAACATGTGCAAATATGCGCAAATATGTGCCATCACGAGAGTTCGAAACGATGGCCCATGGTGTCCCCACTGGCACTCACGAGACAAATCATAGCAGAAATTCACTGCGCCACTGCCGCTGAAAGCCTGGCACCCAGCCCTCGAACCTGTGGACTCTTTTGGTAGGGCAAGCGGGAGAAGCCGAAGACCACGGTGATGTTGAGGAACTTGCCAAACAACTACACTAGGCCGCAGCCATGGGATCCAGGGTGCAGGGATGGGCTAAACAGTTTGGATTTGAATAGATCAAGATGTTTCCAAGTACTTGAACAAATTTCACAGCCCATGCTATGCGCTCTCATACATATTAAAGTCAGTTTCTCCTAAGGTTTTATTGGCTTGGCCATTCCGGGTTGCTGCTTTGCGAATGTTCGATACTTCCGGACTTGTTCAACGCTTCATGTTCAGCGCTCAATGTTTAATTGGGAGATGACACTGAAGTGAACAGTATCAGTTTCCCCCAAGTCTTGACCCGTTGCAAGGGAGGACAATTTGAGGAACACCATGAGGATGTGATGTCATCGAGTCAAACGAACCTTCCATGAGACATCATTCCAGTGCCTTTTGTGGCTTTAAGTTCGTGATTGAATTGCTATGAATTGCTATGAATTGCTTGAGTGCTTGAGAGGTCCATGCTGCTGCAATTGCTGAATGAGCAAGGCTTCCTTGGGAACCTTGACCGTTGAGATTGGTACCTTGCAAAGCTAGTAAACCCTTTCAGGTAACCCAAGCGTTGCGTCAGCTCGCCACCAAGTACACAATTTAAACTTGCGCTTGGCAGTTCCACTCCACATCGTGGTCATTAAACCAGCCAATTTAGCAAACTGCTCCAATCCACAACTCATTTCATTCAGGAGCTTCGTATCAATGCTCCCAGCTGGGACCATCTTAATTCAAAGCCAGACTGTCCAGTATCCATTTGACCGTGCTAGCCACAGGGTGCATGGGATCAGATACAAGCGCAAATTATAACAGATTGCCTGTTTTGAGAATTGTGTGATCAAATTTGTTCAAAGGTCTTGCTCATTGGGATTGGGTTCAGAAACGCTATTGCCAAGATGTCTACAAGATGGAGATAGATCAAAGATTATCATTGGGCATTCCTCCAGACTTCTTTGCTGCAAGGAGTTCTCCACGTTTTTAAATTGCAGCATACTGAAAGTGTGACAACCTCCTCAAGAGGTACTGTTCTGGAGAGCTGAATTCCTTAAATGTGGGTAGATGTCGCTTACTATTACTTTTGATATCTTATTATGCGCTGCTCCTTTGTACTCTCTTGAAATTGCCGAATCTATTGCTTGAATTGCCAAATTTACCATATTCGGCCATCTTCAATATGATCTCGACCAATGCGCAGGCAGTTCTTGCACTCTGACTCCAGTTGCAAAACTCTCTTGCTTTTTTTGGCAGGAAAGAAAACAATCTGCAAGTCTTTCCAGTGCTATGGTCCAATTACTGTTGTGTCATTTTACCAAAGTGAATAGGTTCCACGCCGAGTTCATGAAGCTTCGTTCCTTGTGCATTTTATATCTTTCGATCTGTCTAATAGAATCTAAGCTTGATGAATTTGAGCTTCTCGCAGCATTTCGCTGCTCCATTTCGCTGCTTCGATTCATAAGGAAATACGATTTCTTCTATTTGCCAATGGACTTCGACCGCAAAGCCAACTTGGGCTATGCCTTCGTCAACCTGGTCAGCGCGGACAGCCATGCCACTGCATACCACTGCCAACAGTTTTCCTATTGTATTTAAATGATTTTCAATGATTTTCAATGTATCCTTTTGTTAATATTTCTACTTCATGTGGATTTCAATGTATTTCATTGGGTTGGATTTGCTCGGTTGGCATTCAGTCTGATGTTTCACATGTGTTGATTTGTCATGCTATGATATGACTTATTCGACGCTCATCTGACAAATCGTGCTTAGGTCATCATGTTTGCTGTCATGGACGTTCTTAGACAGAATCACAATACGTCATGGTGTACGACATATCGTATTGCAACCAAGTTTTATACCCGCACAGCACAAGGGGGTGGTGGAAGTTTCTAGGATAGGAAGCCTATAGGAGGAGGCTGAGGTGCGTGGATGGAGCGCACTGAAAGAGGCGCAGCGCGGTTAATTTGAAAAATCTTGAGTCATCTTGAATCTATTTGATCTATTTTGTTTGTACTCTGTGTATTTTCTGGCTGTCTCTCAGAGACAGCCTGTCTCTTTCTATCGACCTATCGACCTACCATGACCTACCTCTCTATCCATTGACACAGTCATCTACTTCAGTATTCGCCAATCCATGGATTCGCCCCTTATCTAGCTAGCTAGGTTGCCAGCTAGCAGTCTACCGCGGTAATGCAACTATCGACCCATCCAAATGTCTGGGGGGCGTCTATGAGTCTACAGTTTGGTAGTGTTTGATATCTACAATGTAATAACGCACCATGTTTCAATGTGTTACTTATACTTGTCAGTATCACGTCTTTATATTTGCAGACTCCGGTGGTCTCTGTCTCTGTCACCTTGTCAGCAAAGTGATCAATGTTGAAGCGCAGGACCATGTGGATGAGTTTTGGAGGATCTTCCATGGCTTTGGTTCTTGGTCATTTCCCTCTTCTAAGGCCATGGTACTGAGCTGGCAGCACACAAATGAAAACAGGTTTCTTTCGCAAATCATGTCTGCATGTTGCTCGATTACAGTCGCCCGAACAATTTTTGCAAAAGCGATATCATGTTTCAATATTCGTCAATATGATCTATACACTCTTCTTTGGTCGATCTTAACCAATTGCTGACTGCCCGTGGTCCTTTGTGTCGGGGTGATTTGAAGTGAACATATTGCTGCATCTTGAGCTGTCCACTGTCATTTTCCCAGCATTTCTAAACAGTGATGGAGGGCTCGAGTTTGGCTGCTTCAAATAGCTTCACTCTGCCGCTTTCCAGTTCTGGATCTTTATTCTTTTGTGTTTCAGGTTTGCAACGTGAGCTGGAGTGGTCCAAAGCAGGGCCTTAAAGCTCACGTGGATCGCTACAAAAATAGCCCAGTGATGCACAAGATTCTTGTTGGAAGAGAGGAGTTCTGAGGAGTTCATTGAGTTCCACCTTCCAAGAAAATGTTGAGTCAGCAGGTCTCAGCAGGTGGCAGGAAGAGTCTTTTACGTTGCAGGGTGTCCAACTCCATTGCACCTACGAGCAACGCATGAATGATTTTTTTGAACTCAGTATTGTTTGGTGATTGGAAGGACAGCTGCCTCTGCACTCGCAGCGCAAGGGAAACAGAGAGATGGACTTGACAACAACATGAGACTTTAAATTGTCGCGTTTAAAAACAGGGAACATTTCTTTTCTTTGTGAATTTACTTGTAACCAATTATTTGTTTCTTCGATGTTCTCTATGACTCTATGAAAGTTTATGAATGTGCTTATTTTTTTCATGTGTTTCTTTTCTTTGCACCAAGGAGCGTTCCTGAGGAGTACAAGCCCATGATCTTCTCCGATGGCGTCCCAAAGCGCTTTCCTGCGCCGACCATTCGAGTCCAACATCCAAAAAAGGCAAAGGCTGAACTTTGAAGCAAAAGAGTCAACACTCAAAGTTCAAATACTTATGATATAGCACTACTTTTACAGTTATGCTACTTAGACTGATTAGTGATAGAAATTCACTTACAGCAATAAGATATACTTAGTATTAGTATCTTATAGTAATCACTTAGAAGTGTAGTCACTTTAAGTCTTTGCCTTTGCTTTCGAGAGCTACAATTTTGCAACAAATTGCCATGAAGTGCTTAAGCCTGGGGCGCCTCTTGACACGCAGACATTTGAAGTGACGGAAGATTCACATCTACACGACAGTCTGACACGACATCCATCGACATCCTTGGACTTGACTCTGTAAGTCAGGCTGGTACTGGCAAGCATTGATTTCCAATCCAGGACCCCGTCTCAGATTCTCGCAACTTCAAGAGCAGTCTAGAGCACAATGATCAGGGCAGCTGTTAATCATGAAATCAGGGGCTTTGGATTGGTAATTCATAAGGATTCATAAGATTTCATAAGATCCAAAAGGACTTTGCCAAAGCTTTCAGATTGTGTTCTCAGCTACTACAGCCTCGTTTCCTTGCGCGACACCAAGGCTACTTCGAGCCATGATTCCCTTGGAGTCATTTTGTAAAGTTTTGATCCAAGGAGGGCAGATGTAGCCAATTTTTAAAATCGCTTCATTTACCCGGGGAATGCTTCCTTGATGTCCAAACGCGCCAAAAAGTATCAACAAATAATTACCGGTGAGTTGGTCATGGTTTTCGCCTTAATGACTGAAACTTGCATTATCTAAAATTTGACAAGTTTCGCATTTGTTCCCAGATGAGTTTTATGAAGACGGATGCAAACATTGACACTTAAATAAATGATGGACACCTTTGAAGTGCTGGGTAAATGGAGAAGATATATATTTCTTTGAGATAATTTGCATGTCAGCGCTTCTTCCCTGACCTGGCGAAGAGGCGTCAATTCTTAAAGCCAGTATGGCTGACGTATGGAAGATCTTCTGAGTGGAAGAAAAACAGGCAGATCTTGCCCGGTCTACAACGTGATGCAGCATGTTCACAAGCGCAGCAAGAAACACCTTCGAGCATGCACCAAAAAATAAGCGACACCAAGAAAACAATTTAGTCCTTTCATACTATACCAGCTGGTATTGTACTTGTCGAGAGCATCCAGAATCAATGAATCTCTTGAGTTGGGAAATGTTAATACTCAAAGTCTAATCAGTCTAATCAATTCATAGTGTGCAATCTACACCTGATCGTTCCAATGCTTCGTATTCGGTCCCATTTATTGTTTTGTTCTCCGAAACAATCAACACAATAGAATACCCGACTCCTCAAAGCAACGATCAAGCAAGCCCAGAACCAGCCACTTGCAGTTCTTTCATGTTGGCACTTCATGTTGTTTCTGATATTTTCTTATGTTGGCACTTCATTTCGGTTAGGATTGGGGCTCAAATCCCAGCGCCATCCTGTGCGCCACCAATGACAAGCTCAGAGTGGCAACTGGTCAAGGCCTTTGCGCTGCGTATTTTCTCAACGTGAACATGTAATGAACATCACACACCAAGATATGTACACATATTAACAAAGTCCATTTGTCCCATTTTATCTCCAGTGTTTCAGGATTTTTTTCATTTGATTCTTGCATCGATCTACAGGATGAGAGTTGTGTGGCTCGTTGATTCTCAGCTTTCAGGGTGGCAGTGACAAGGAAACGACGCCAGGAAGCTCCCCAAGGCGCAGCTGAAGGTTTGTGAAGATAACGTTGAACATTGTATAAACTAAAATCAACTATATCTAATTTAAGCTATATACTGTACTACTTATGTTTAATTAATCTATAAAACTGAAACTATAGTAAACTTCATATAATTCAGAAATGTACAAAATAAAAGCATCGATATGTTTGAAATCTTCTAGACAAGAAGAGAAGACAGCAGAGTGGAGAAGTGAAGATATGAAATGAAATAGATTGAACAATATTGAACACAAACGTAAAGGAAAGATCCCTTGGACATTTGCTTGGCTTGCCGATACTCTGTTTTGTTGCGCTTGTGCATTCTTCATGTCTCAGGATGCAACAGGATTCGGAGGCGCAAGGGGTGCATCAGGTTGGGGAAGGCCGGTGACAGCGTGCATTGTCACGTTTGCAGAAGATAACACATGAAATCTCCACACCGTTTCCCCCAGTGAAACTGATGGGAAACATCAACAAGCAAAAGCCCTCGCGCAATCTTGCCAAAAGGGTAGGATGACCAACAATTGACTTGCTACAGGAGACTCTGAAAGGTGACTATCTCGTCCTCGGTACTGCCACGTACTGCTTGATTTCAACCACATCAATGTACAGTATGTCACTCGCGTTATCTAGTTGAGGCTGCTAGCTCCTGAGGCGGTCCTTTCAGTCGCTAAACATCCGGGCAATCCTCAGGGCTAGACCCAAAGTTGCTTTTCGCTCGCTGCGAACCTTCATTTGCGCCAAAAGTTGTTTGGACTTTTACGTTTGAACTGACTCAAGTGGTAATGGTGCTGATTGCAAGGAGTTGACATAGGCTGTCAAAAAAGCTGCTTGTGCTTGGAGTTTGCAGGATGAATCCCCTTGCCGTGTGGTGGTGAAAGGCACCTTCATTGAGCAACTTGGCTTTTTTGAAATGAACACTTTCATAGACTCTTACGCATATGTCGTATAGGAATCACAATGCTCTAAGACTTAAAGTAGTGTATGTGTCACGCATTGTCATACTATCAGCAACATGTCAGAATTCATACAATTTCTTGGATCTCAAGAAGTCTCTCCGAATTGCAGGGTGACCAACGGCTCCAGCCTGTTGCAACGCTTTCAGAAGTTCCGCAAGTCTAAGACGGACTGCAGTGTGCGGTGGAATGCGGTAGAAGGGACCTAGAAACACAGGGTGACACGTGGTATGGTGCAGACATGTGCAGAATATCCAAGGTGGACCCATGCTAGCTTCAGCATTTGCCCTTCCACTTGGTTTCAAATTGGTTTCAATCATTCACACGCCACGATTGTACCCAGCGTTTTCTTTGGTGAATGGAACTCTTTGCTACCAGCCAGCCAAGGATGGTTTAAAGGTAGCTCTAACAATGGGAATGCATGAATACGCATCGCAGATTTAGATGTTACTACTAAGCAAAGAATAAGAACAGGGATAAACAGGTGAAAGTCATGGAGTCGGGACATGAACATGTAAGAACTCAAGCACATTCAAGGCCTGAAAGGGTTTGAATATGTTTGAATGTTTGTCACGCTAACGCCACTGAAGACATACGGAAGAATTCTTCGCCTCCAGGACTCGGTGTTGGACGACAGCGAGGAGGATATCGAAGAACTCGTCCTATCGGATTTGAAGAAATCGAGCAGCGCTGAGAAAGTTCCGGTAGCGGTGGCAGCGCAGACAGAGCAGGCACCTACCCATAGAATCCAAGATAGAAACTCATTGCATGCTCTCCATTCTCTCCTTAAGCCGTAAACTCATCTCTTTTCCAATCTTTTCCATGTGAAGATTTCAAGCATTGAACATAAGAAGGGCTTCCCTGTTTTGGAAATCGAAGCATTCGCAGCATCCTCTTGAAACCATTTCGGTCCAGAAAGCATTCGTCCGCCGCTCGCAGGATGTCACAAAGGATGAGCCACTTCCCGAGCTTGCGAAGGGAACCACCGAGAGGAAGTTCTGGTGCTGGGGTCAGATTTGGTCAATGACTAAGACTAAGACTATGATTCTATGATGGTTTTTGCATGTCTATACTTCGGGAAATGTTCGCATCTTCATAGAATTGCCTGCATGCTTAGTTGTGAAGTTTTATTCTTTGCAACTTTCTTTGCTACTTGATTTTTTAGGTGACTTGTCTTACAATGTGTGCCAGCAGCTTTAGAGATGGGATCAGATTGCTTGAATTCATGATGTGTTCAAGTGGGGCTGGGTGTTTGTTAAGTACTCAAGACATCTCAAGACAATAGAGTGTGGCACAACAAGATCGTGCTATGCTTGCACCAAGTCCAATGTGTCTACCGCGTGAGTGAGTGCACTTGTACATTAGTGCAGCATTCAAATCCATTGTACAAGTAGATGTGTATTGCTCGCTGTGGAAACACGTAGAGAAAAATGGTTAAAGACGTACAGTAGAAAGAGAGGAGATGATAGGAGTGATCTAGTTCTATGGAGTGATTAGAATTGATTGGATGGATTTAGATGGTAGATCAGAGTAGATGTGTGTAGACGCTCTTGGCTCGCCTGACATTTGGAACACCAGGAGCAGTTGCCCAGCTGGGAAAACCACTGTCATGATGCGGAACATCCCCAACAACTACACCAGGCGCCAACAGCATCCACGATGCATCAGTTGAGTTCCGGGCAAATTTTTGAACCAGTTTGTTATGTTCCCATGCGCTATTTGATCCACTTCTGAGGATATGAAATCAGTTTGGCAAACCTTCACGTTAAATTTCAGTTGCATGGTAGTCTAAGTGCATCATAGTGCATCACTGGAACTCTAGGTGCAGTACTGTTTTTTCTTAGTGCCTTGTTTGGAATGGGGACAGCTCGTGAAGTTCTGCAATCGAGTGGGAGCCCGAAGGGATTCAAGCGTAAGCAGATTCAATTTGTGAGCGAAGTGAAGAATCCAATGTTCTAGCTTCAAATCAACTAAACTTGGAGAAACTGAATTTTCTCGACAGCAGCTAGTGCTGCACTGTGCATGTGAAGAATCGAGCTGTTGTCGGCTGTTGTCCGAAGTCAAATGGCGGAGGAGGATGTTCTTGGAGCTTCTCAACAAGCACGGACTTCAATCGTGTTTTGTGGCAGCATGGATTTGTTCATGCTTTTCTACAGGAGGATACTGTACTGCAAGCATTTCTCGTTGCTTAATTGGGACTTGCCATCCTTCATCTCCATTGCAAAGTATTTGCCTGAAGTTCCCTTCGTCATTTTCTTATCTTTGTGCTTCAATCTAACATCCTGAACTTCGTGCTGTTTCTATATGTTTATGCTTTATCTTTGTGGTTTTGTTCTTTTGCACTGCAGCTCGAGCGTGTCTGCGGCTGTGAGGTTATGACTTCATCTATTTGCCCTACGACTTTCAGCGGGCTTCTAATCTGGGTTATGCATTCGTGAACCTGCGGGAAGAATCTTGGTGAAATGCAATAGTTTCACATGCCAAGACACATGCTCAAGCACTTCAACTGAGAACATTCTTGGCTACTTAATGGTATAATTCTACAAGTGTTACCAGTACTTGCATTTGTATATTTGCCCATCACTGATAAGTCGCTGCTTGGATCGCAGTGGGAATTCTGATAGCAACAGGGATTTGTTTTAACAAAATTGAATATATAAATTAACTATAGAGCATTGACAATGGAGATAGAGAATTGACATGGATTGACACGGATTTAGAGTTGGAGGACTCGGATTGACATGTCCAGTTTGGGATTCTGGTTAGCAGTGCCGCCAAGGTGGGCAGCTTCGTCACTAAAATCACAGAACTTGGGTGGGCAGTTTTCGTTACGAACAGGTGAGTGATTAGCAGAGCAGTTGTGCATGCAGGGTTTTTATAGGTTTTGATATGTTTAGATCCTGTCAAGTCACAATCAGTTTGGGAGCAGGCAAAGCATTGTCAGGAAAAGTCTCGTGACTATCAAAAGAAAAATCATTTCTGCTTTCCAAGGACGCAGTAGACATGTTTTGGCAGACCTTCGACGGATTTTCGCAGTGGTCGTTGCCTTCTTCAAAGGCAGGAGAATCGAATATTTGTTGAGTGTTCAAAATGGCATGTGTTGTAAAGAAAAGATACGATCACGTTTGATCACGTTGCTTTGCTAAGCGGCTGTGGCAATGCTGCCCCTCACACGAAGCCTTGCGCAACGGCAGGTGTGCAAAGTCACCTGGAGTGGGCCACACCAGGGTTTTGAAGCTCATGTGGAGCGATATCGCAATAGTCCAGTAATGCACAGGCGCCAGCGTCCCGAAATGGCGGGCTCTTTGAGTCAGTCGGATGCCTTATGTGACTGCAGTGCAGAGAGATGGAAGATGATGAAGATGATGTGAATGTAGGAATCCAAGTTCCCTTTGATCATGTTTTTCGAAGGTCTTGGAAGTGTTTCATTAATCAAACAGGATGGGGCAAAAGAAAAGAACTTTATAGACTTCAATTTTTCCTCAAGAATTGCATAGGACGGTAACAACTGAGTCTCATGCAGCATGTCAAATGCTTATTTCAGTTATTTGCCTGAATAAAAACGGCCAGACTGGGCGTCACCGTGCCTCACTTGCCAAAGCAAAAACTTGCGCCCATGTTGTGCCTATGCCCATTTCGCCGGAATCATTTCCAGGAACACGGAAGCCCGTTTTGATGCAGGAGCGTGCCCGATGAGTACAAGCCCCTGATTTTTTCGGAAGGGACACCGATTCCCTTCCCTCCACCAACGCGGCGGCTCAAAGCCCCAACCACGCGATGAGGCGCAGCGCAGCAGTCAAGGTAAAGTCTGTCTCGCAATGTCCAAGCATTGGTCATTTGATAAAGTTTGATATAGTCTGTTATAGTGTCATATTATGACTCGGGAGTCAGTCGCCTTTTTTGGAAAGGGGTTATCTTCCTGGTCACTCCAGAGTATCACAAAACAAGGTAACAAAGGGAAAAAACAGGTTTTCGAGATGTGCTACTTTTTTTGGGATTTGTTCCTTTTTTGATCTTAAGGGATCTCCAGCACAATGTGATGACAGACTTGCTGGTGAAGCCATGTTCACTTGTTTTTTGGTGTTGCGTTCCAAAATTGGTGACGGAAATTCCCAGAATTGTGACGGAAATTCCCGGGTGCAAAAATACCACCGCACAATTGTACCTTTTTTCCTGGGAAGATTCCAGCAAATCATCGTTGTTACCTTTTCTCTGATTTGTTACATTTGTTTGGCTTTGTTACTAACATACCTGGAAAATCCCCTTGTTATTGAAAAAAGAAACACTTGGTTGATCTAGGTTGCTATTGTATCCCTGTGGGTATGGGATCGAATCAGCATGGCGTGGACCTCTCATGTCTGAATCAGTTGGATCAAGAAATTCCACCTATTTCGACCTCATCCGTTCACTCATCCGTTCACTCAGCATCACTCAGCATTCTTTTGAATTCTTTTGATAGTTCATCTTCCAAGCTGAGACCCTTGCGACCTTGCAAATTTCGCTCGCTGATGCAGGTGGTATTTTTGACTTGTACAGTACAAGTAGGGAGCAGGCGCTTCGACGGGATCTGTCGGGATCATCAGGGGCTGACAGGATGTTTTGACCGACTATGAGGAGCCTCATGGAGCTTCAATCTTTGATTTGTGACTCTTGCATCACTTCCAATACCCAGAAGAACAAGTGCTTTTTGGGCCAATGACAAAAGGGTGTCATGAACAGCAAGTCAGATGTCACTTTGCACTTGAAAGATCATTAAAGAAATACAAAGTAGACATGAGAATGACATGGGACAGCTTTAGACAGCACAGATTAAGATTGCTGATTGCCACACCATGCTGCAGTTCCCAAGCTGTGACAGTTCCAACCCAGTGGCCAGGTCAAACGCCAGCAGTTGGCACAGTGGCCCACAGCATGTGACCCAGGAGGTTGGAGAGGGGCAATTGTTCTTCCACATCGTAGTTTGATGGATGTTTCCAAATGAGTGTAATCAAAGTGTAATCGAAGTTTAACCGACGTGTATCGGAAATGTAAGAGAAGGACACCTAAGGCAATCCTAAGATATCTTTGCTGGTCTGTGATACGTTCTACTTTTTATTGCAACGGTTGTGCAAAAAATACAGAAGATATCAAAAAATGAAAGATCGAACCTGTTTTGCAACAACTATGCCTCTGAATCCTACCGTGTTTTTGAGCGGTATTTGCCTCGGAAATACAGAAATACATCTCTGGTGTGACGGTCAAGCCCCTGTAGACTCGAAGGTCTCCAATCCTCTTGAAATTATTTTGAACATAAAATGTGATTCCATATCATAAGATTTTGCGTTTAAAAGACTGAAGTGAACGTTTCTACATATTTGATGGTATTTGCAACGATCATTTGCTGATAGAAGGGGAAAGAGTGAATCAGAAATCAAAATACAAAATCAATAGTCAAATCAATGACTGAAAAATACTGAAAAAATCAATTTCACTTTTTCCGCTCGCTCTTGCCCTTGCTCTGCTTTCACACGCCCCAGCAACCGTGGCCAGGGGTCTGAATTGACTGTGCCCTTGGCTTTTGAACCTTTGTGGCAGGACTATGCACGGTGACCGCGTTTGTTTCAACCAAGTGATTGTGGATTCTTCAATTCCTGACGTCATAAATGTGAAATATGTAATAGCTAATAGCTCTTGCACATGCTGAAATCATGGGTTGTGGGAAACCAGAGGACAACGTAGCATTGCAAGCAACCCGTATCGATGAGTTTAGGAATTACACGATATCTTTTTGCTTCAAACATATTGAAAGTAATATTGAAATCTGTTGATTTGCGACTTAGATGATCTTAAATGATCGTAGCTGATCTTAGATCATGTTGAAATTGCTTGTTTTACCATGTTGAAACTTTCCTGCGGTATGTGCGCAGCTGGTTGGGCTGGCTGTCACAGCAAAGTGCCCCCACTGGCCCCGTGCGTGTCACGTCCACAGAAGGGGGACGCAAAAGCCTCCAGGTCAAGGGACGAAGTGCAGAGTCCGTGTAAAGCGAATTCAGATGCTCTGCTCGTTTCACCTGCAACTTTTTTCTCACATTTTGTGTTGTATTCAATGAATATTCAGATGATATTCATGATGATATTCATGATGTTATTCATTGTTTTTCATAGATTCTTTGTTGTGTGTATTTGTCTTTTATAATTGATATCGACAAGCCAGAATATTAGAGTTGATATCCGTTGATAGTTACAAGTCTTGTTCACTTCTGTGGCACTGGTCATGATGCTCGCTCTGAATGTGTAGGGAGTGAGTAGCAGAGACGCGTCACGAAAGCTCGAAAGCAGTCCAGTTTTCAAACCGGGGCATCCTAAGCACCGTACAATTTGTGCAAAGAAAAGAAGGCAAGGGACTCAAAAAGGGCCTTTGCAGGTCTAGTCTTGTCCAGGATGTCGATGGATGTCGATGGATGTCATATTCCATGATGGAAAATGTATCCTACCACTGGTGGGATGACCCTCCCTACCCACAAGCTTTTTGCAGACTGGCAGGGACGAGCCGTCAATCCTTGATCCACCGGTTTGGTAAGTAGGTAGAAACAGGTAGAAACCATTTTTTAGATCATTTGGACTCATGACATTTCATGACTGTTGTTATGTCTAAATTGATTCAGTTTCCTTGGCATCTAGCAGAGGACTTTGGAACATTGGGACAACTTGAATCAGATAGAGCTCAAGACTCGCATTTGAAGAACGGATCAAGTTTCTCAACAATTCTGCAGCCTTTTGGCTTCCAAGAATTTGGAGGCTATCCGCGGGGGCTCAGAGAGTCGTGCGAAGCGGAGGTGGTGCATTTGAGGCCTGACTGAGGTCCAAAACTACTAGGAGACAGAAGAAAATAATTTGAAACCATATGAAGACTTTCAATGCAACATCGAAATTGCGAAATGGATAGAATGAAAATAGGGATTTCCTTTCAACAGATAAATAGTTGGTCCGCTATTTAGACGGGCTGCCAGCAATCCATTGGTTCTGCCCGAACTGATTGAGTTCTTGTCATTCTTGTAGCACCTTGCAAATGCTCACAGAATTATATGCCAGGCAAAGAAGAAAAAGGCCTTTAGAATCCCTGCTCGTATCTTTTCCCGAAGAAATAGTCATGTGTGCCCTACGCATGTGATCCATATATTTGATGTCAGCAGATGTGTATTTTTGCAAGGACCGTCAGTGGATGTGCCGACTCCAAAAGAAAGCTGCTATGCAATGGATTGCTGCCATGTTCTTGGATGTTCTTGGCCATTCTTGGCCTTTGGATGCCTCTTGATGACTCTTGCTGCCTCTCGAAGCCTCTTGCTGCCTCTTGATGCCTTTGGTTGCCTCTTGAAGCCTCTTGTTTCAGGAGCACATGACCTTTGAGGGAGATATGTTTGAAGGTCCTCCGGAGGAGATCTGCCGACATTTTACAAGCTCGTTTTCACTCATCGAACTCACAGGTAGAAAAATGCCGAAGATTCGACACATCTTGACACAAGTTCACACCCTTCCACAATGCCTTCAGTTTGCTGAAAATATGTGGCATGTCGATTTCCCTACAATGCTGCGACGGAGATGTAGAAGCATACATAAGCATTGTCAGCATTGTTAGCATACGGATCAGAAAACATGATGTCAATGATGTCCAAGTTTATTCAGAGTGTCTTAAGGGAAGTAAAAGAAAAATCAAGAAAGTAGACCGCAAAGGAAACAGTTTGTGAAACTATCCATGAACTTGAGCCCGCTTCAATTTGACAGGACTTGAGCCAGCAGCTCGTTGTTAAGAGCACTTTCCTTGACCTTGCTGATGGTATAGGTGCTTCGGACTAGACCTCACTATGACAGAAAGGTCTTTTTTGTCGAACGCTTGGGCCTTCCTATTTTCAAGCCTTAAACTCTATCAGATCTAAGGATTCTAAGGACATGCATAGACACTTGGACACCTGCTGTGAGGGAGTGACATACCCAAGATCTTGGAATGGACTTGCTTTGATAGATCTTGACATTTAACTTGTAGGAGTGGGGAAATGCTTCTGTGGAAGCTCACGTTGTAATCTTGTAACATTTTGTCACAAGTCTCTATGCCGACAGTACATCACAGTACCATCTCCAGAACGCAGCCATTGGCAGGTGCCATGCAGCGGTTCATGCGGCTTCGCCGTGCGAAGTCGGACAGTATCATGACATCTCATGAATCGATCTTTGCATTTCAATGGGTGACTCAAAGGTTTTCACATGATGAATTCAGTGCTTATGCTTTTGCAAATTTCTTTATGCTGGGAGACCTGCTGTCATTTGCCGTCATTTGCTGTCTTGATTTCCTACTATTCTAATACCTCACACTTTTCTCGCTTGGAATGAATTGGGAATGTTTTGCGGAGATCTCGCTTTGGCGACTGTGATGAAGATATTTTAGAGATGTCTGTAGTGTTTTCCCCACCTGTCAGGTGAGGGTTGTTAGATTTTATGTCAGTTGCCGCTCCTCTCCTTCTCCTTATCCTTCTCCTCCTTCTCCTCCTCCTTCTCCTCCTTCTCCTTCTCCTCGTCGCCGGACCTCAACCACGACGATCCACGCCCAGTGTTCGGTGCCCGACCTCAACCACGACCATCCACGCCCACTGTTCGCTGCCGGACCTCAACCACGATCATCCACGCCCAGTGTTCGCTGCCGAACCTCAACCACGACCGTTCACGCCCAGTGTTCGCTGCCGGACCTCAACCACGATCATCCACGCCCAGTGTTCGCTGCAAAAGCGCTGCCAGATAGAATGCCAGAAGCTTTGCCAGATAGAATACCAAAATCTATGCCAGATACAATGCCAAAAGCTATGCCAGATAGAATGCCAGAAGCTGTGCCAGATAGAATGCCAAAAGCTATGCCAGATAGAATGCCCAAAGCTATGCCAGATAGAATGCCAAAAGCTATGCCAGATAGAATGCTAAAAACTCTGCCAGATAGAATGAAAGCTGTGCCAGATAGAATGCCAAAATCTATGCCAGATAGAATGCCAAAAACTCTGCCAGATAGAATGCTAAAAGCTATGCCAAATACAATGCCAAAAGCTATGCCAGATAGAATGCCAAAAGCTATGCCAGATAGAATGCGAGAAGCTATGCCAGATAGAATGTCAAAAGCTATGCCAGATAGAATGCTAGAAGCTATGCACGAAAGAATGTCAAAAGCTATGCCAGACAGACCTGTGTCAGATTTGCATGTGATGGTGGGGATCACACGAAGTAAAGTAATTTTCTCAGTAGATACGTTCGGCTGCAGACAAGGAATGCAGAAATCTGTGGAAGTCTGTGGGCTCAGAGTACACACCCTGGCAGGACCCCACCTTGGGATTGGCTTTAAAGTTCAGCCATCAGGCGGGGCCGGGGGCAGGTTCTGGGGTTCATACTTCAAGGCTTTGCCATGAGACACTAACCATATCCGACTTCTATTCTGGGGTTGCTGAAATGTATCTGCTGTAATTTTGGTACGTTTCTATACTGGGGTTCTTTTGAAGAGATGCATCTCAGCCAGTTGCTGAGCCCGCGAAGTTGGAAGGAGCTGAGAGAAGAAGATCGTGCAGCAACGTGTCTTGGTGGAACTTCATTGAACTTCTGCCGAATCTTCTGCCGAATCTTTTGCATATTTTGGAGATTTTTGCACCTTGGGCTTTGGTGTTGAAATGGGTCAGACCCTTTAAGATGGCAGGGCTGTGAGGTTATTGACAGAGTACACAAGACACGGATGAAAGCGTGGCTGGAGAGGCACCAAACTCTGCAACTGGAGTGGTATATCTTGCTATCTCTTCCTGGAAACCAAACTCAAAGCTGTACAAGCGGAACGAAAGCACATGGTGCATGGAAATTCCTTTCTGGAGGCAACTCCGGCAATTCCAACCCGCATTGAACACGATGGATGCCTTGCAAACCTCGACCCTCTGCCATCCTCCTTTGTAAAACCATTCAAAATTCATTTCAATTCCATAGAACGAATTGCACAGATCGAACCCAAATTGGGATCCTGAATTTGGATGAATTTGGTCCCTAGGCCAGCTGCTTCATTCCTGTATCCTTTCCCGTTGCCGGATGCGAGTCCCTGAGGTTAGCTGCGGCCACAGAGGCTGAAGAATCAGAAATGCCGGTGTCATGGCAGAGTTGGATGCGGTGCTGAACTTCCCGAATTCTGAACTCAGAGTATTTGGAGAATTCAGCAGAGAATAGGCTGTGAGAAGTAGGGCCACACAAGATAAACACTTGATATTTGCAGGTGTTCCTTCCATGAGATCAAGACAGGTAATTTCGTACGGTTCTTGACATGCGATTGATTGTCAGTCCAACCACCTCTATCTTGAACACATTGCTGCGCTTGAAAGGGGGAGAGGTTCCTTTGCGGATTACATTTTGCACAAACTGCAGAGTTTTTCACTCCTTGCCATTGCCATACAACGTGTGCTTTCCAAAGTTACATTTGCACTGGTCAGACTGGTGGGAAAGAGAGTGCTGGCTTAGGAACCGCAAGGGCGGACGACGGTTTGCTTACGAAATGTGCCCAACAACTACACCAGGTGGGAACCTGTGTGGAACATTTCAGACTCGGCGTCTCGGTTTTCTGTAGGCCGAGGCTGTTGCTGTTTCTTTTCCTTTTCATGTGCTCAGGTCTAAGCCTAAGGGCATGCAAGTGCTAAATATTGCTCAAGAATCAAGCTATCAAATGCTATCAAGATCCAGATCAGACTCTGATCATCAAGATCATTCAGGATCAAGATCAGACGCCTTGGTTCATACTTTACCTTCATTACACTGGCACCGCCGACAGAATTCCGGTGACCGACGGTGCCAGGCAGATGCTACTGGAACTGTTGGATGAGCAAGGGCTCACTGGACACTTCGACTTTTTGTATTTGCCTTGCGACTTTCACCGCCATGCCAATCTGGGCTATGCTTTTGTCAATCTCATTGATGAAGCCTCTCAACTGCACGCTAGACAGGGTGATGTGAAGAATCACACAAGAGGTGGAGCCATTTCGGTGGTGGAGAAAATCCGGGATATATGGAAACACTATGAAACATGATCTTGTTCCCTGGGGAGCAGACTTACTCTAAACTGCCTCTAGCGGCACATATGGGGTAATCGCTTCATGGCCGGTGGCATGCCCAGCTTCCTGACTGATCCTGCTGGAGTATTGATTCCGCTGAAGCTATGAAATGACGGAACCATCTTGAATCCCTATTTGATACACTTTTGCAAGAATTGTGAGCCTCAAATGGCGCGTGGCTTTTGAGTAAAAGCGTGGGAAAGTGTTTAAGAGCAAGGGCGTCAAACAGGTTGTTTTACTACTTTCTTGATGTTTCTTGCCTTCCTCCTTGAGGTCCAATTTCTTTTTTTGTGGATGGTTATGGATGGTCGCAGTAGAGCAGAGACAGAGAATGTGCTAGCGCATAGTTCAGTAGGTATGACTTGTGCACAAATTTTGCAACATGGTTGCCAGTGGGAAATGGAACACGATGCTTGGGCAATCTTGGGCACATCCTTGTAGAGATCAATTATTCATAGTTCCAACATCGGAATACCATTTCGGACGTATCATGAATCACAGGGAGCACAGAGTAGCACAGAGGAGCAAAGGGCACGCACCGGCCCCTTGGTGAAAGAAATGGTGGTGCGCCACATATTTTTTCTTGGACCAACAGAAACTCCGGAGAAAACTGCAGTGTAAACACACGCTCTCAGAGCAAGTGAAGCGGCTCCCCAACAATGAATTATTTGCTCTTAAATCAAGACAGTTGACCACACAAAATAAACGCATTATAATTCAACAATATTCAACAATGTTTCAGCAAAGCACAAAGACAATCAAAGACACCTATTTAGCATAGAGCTCTTCACAAACATCAGATGTCATCCTTCACCTTGGTGTCGCCTCCTTGAAACAACGAGAGACTTAACCATCGCCATCTTAGGCCAGCGTCAAGCTGTTCTGGAGCGCCATGGATGACTTCACTGGGTGGGCTTTACCCACCGCTAAGGCAGTGCTGTGATGTGCTGTGGATTCCAAGCTTTGATCTTTGCAAAATAAATGAGGTGATGAAATGATCCAAATATTTGAATAAATCATAAATCATATTGAAGAGAGATCTATAGATCTACAATGCCAATAAATGAGAACCAACAACAGTATGATTAAATATGATTCGGGGGTGTTTCCACAGATGAGGAGACCGTCGGGATTGCCCTGTGTGAGTGCAGAAATGATAGGGAAACACTCATGGACTCATGGTGCTTTCGTGTACAAGACGAGCAATCATTGTACAGTCACTCTGATGAGAGCCAAGAGGTAGGAAAGCCAAAGTGAATTCTGGGTCTCCTACCATGGGAGTATCATACAGTGTCTTCCCATCGACCTAGTGGACAGATAGAAATATTCGACACAAAAAGATTAAATAGAATCAGCATGAGCATGAATGAACAGAATGAACAGAATGAATCAGATATCATCAGATATCATCAGATATCATCAGATATCATCAGATATCATCAGATATCAGTTTAGAGGGCAAAATGAACTTAGCAGATTGTTCCCGGCTTTGCTTGACCCCACTTCAGAGACCGGCCAAATCGTCTCCGATTAGAAGTTACAAGCATGTGATATGCATGCACTTTTATGGGGAAGGCTAAATCTTAAAGCTAAATTGATCTAAATCATTCTAAATCTGCA
>VSDK01015162.1:474445-497453 GCA_009767595.1 Symbiodinium kawagutii
CTTGTGAATGCCGAATCGATCCAAAGCCTCTAATAAAAGGCAGGCCCTTGCTGCGCTATGCTGCGCCATGCTGCGCCAGGTCGGAAAGGTAAGCTTCAGCGGACCTCATCAAGGTCTGTTGGCCCACATTGAAAGGTATCGCAATAGCCCAGTGATGCATAAGAAGCTTGGCATAGCAGCGTAGCACTTGGCTCAGCTTAATTTCTATATATTTCATTGTCCTTCATTAGTCCCTGGTCCCTAAACTTGAGTTTCACGACCTCTTTGTTTGTGCGGCAGCGTCCCCAAAGCGAACTGGATCCGTGGATTGTTTCTGTAAAGGCAATACATTGGAGATATTTCTTGTTGGGCGGTGATTCTTTAAGATTAACATATAGATTTGATGATTAATTATTGACATAATTTGACATATAGAATTACCATGTAGAACTTGGAATGGCTGAGTTCTGCAAGAGCACGTGAACGAGGCCATGTCACTTTCACAGTTTTCACGTTTTCCCGTCGCTTAGAGATTTGATAGGTTACACGAATGTACTCAATAGGGTATGCATAGATTTCGGGTATGCATAGATTTCAGGCAATGCATGGAGGATTGAGGATATTGAGGACTTGGAGCTGAGGAGCGTACCAGACGAGTACAAACCCATGATCTTCGCAAACGGAGAAGCGCAACCTTTCCCTTCGGCCACACGAAAAATCAAGCGCCCAGCTCCGGCCAAACGCAGATGAGGCAGCGAAGGAGTTGCATCTTGAGGCATTGCCCAAGGTACTTCTACAAGGTACTTCTACAAGGTACTTCTACAAGGTAGAAGTTTGAGTGTGCGATGAGTTTGTTTTGCATTTAGTCATCTCATGTCATCCCTATAGTCAGAGGATCCATGCAAAGTCATGAACTGTTGACCTTGAACATCCAGCATTCGTCATAGCATTCGTCATATGAGTTGTAATGAAATGTAATGAATCTCTTTGATCTCACCTGGAGCCAGCACCCACCTTCTAAAAGGGCTCAGCACTGATCCAAGTTGTCTGCAGTTTTTCTCCAGTTTTTTCTCTTTGAAGCCGCTTTCTATACACAAATACATAGAGGAGTACATAAAAAACATATTGAATGAATGTTTACATTTGCAGTACATACACCATCATACACCTATTCTTATTATTCTTGCTGTTTCTTCCTTGTCCCTGGCATTTGGAGGCGTGCAACGTTTCCCACATGATCTGTGTACAGCCGGGAGCGGCCTCGGCATTTGTCAAGTTTGGACACTTGACTTGCAGGGGAGCCGGGGTCAGGGCACAGAACATTTTCCAGGTTTGTAAGGAATTATTTTTTGGAGTACCAATCCGAAGTAAAAGTTTGTCGAAATATTAGTAAAATACTGTGAACATCTGTGAACAGTTGTTTACGTCTCTACGAAGCTTCAGGTGTTTACAGAGCACATGGCATTGAAAGTTGTGGCAGTCATTCCTCTTTGGTCAAAGGCAATGGCTTTTGAACCAACTGCGATGCCGTGGAATGCCATGGCAGAATTTTCAAAAGGCCCCACGCCTACCGCTGTTGAGGTCCTGAGACGTGCCCACGTTTAAGTTTTGACGCGATGTTCCCAGAAGCACAACTCACAACTCGTAAGTTTGAAGATGTCAGCGTCTCAACATCTCAACGAACATTTCAACGAAGAAACCCAATGTGAGTTCAACGAAACCACACATGAAACCACCATCCAATAGCCGAGATGAAGAATTCAAGGAAGATCAACAGAATAACAGGAACAAATGTGCTGAATGTGAAGTCTTAGTTCAGATTTTGTTTAGCAATGTGCCTTCTGACAGATCAAGAGAATGCGTTGCTGCTGAGGATTGGGGCTAATTAGCTGACTTCAGTGACCGTCTCTGTCACGATCTTCCGTGAGCGATCTGGAGCTAAGAGGTTTCACTGATTTTTTTTCGCTTCGCGATTGCTGCCACGATTTGCCAACATGTTTTCACTAGTCAGATCAAAAGGGAAGAAAAGCAAAGAGATGTAGAATAGAAAATGTTTCCATGTCCAGGAACGGAAACATGCAAAACATCTGACACCGGTGGCAACATGGCACTTTTGCAATGCACAATTTTGGGTGATGGTACGGCACGAACATGGTGCCCTCGCCAAGGCGCGACCTTGCCAACTCTCGGCTTCACATCTTGGCAATGTTACATTTGATGTCACATGAGAAGACATGATTAACAAAAACATCAAAATCATATAAAACAATATAAAACAATGATTAATTAAAAGAAAAACATCATTTTTCAAAATACTTCATGTCACAAGCGCAGCAAGATGACATTGAGAAGAGGATCCTGAAGTTACTACGTTTAGAGCTGCTTGCTTGCGGTGGTTTACACTGGACTGTGGCAAACGAAGGTTACCGGGTAACATCTCCATGATGAAATCAAGATGAATCCGCTTTGATCCATTTAGATTGTGATGCAAAAAAGGGGATGAGAATGGATGACAGGTTGCTTTGCCAACATGTGAAGCCAAGGCCTTCAAGGCATCAATATGCATCAATCCCAAATTCGGGTCTTTAGAATGGAACTGCAGTTTCCGTTGTTAGGATTGCCAGGAATTGGAGGAGGTGCAGCAGAATATCATGAAATATTAATACATTTCATATATTGTGAATATATATATATGTATGTATGTATGTATATTACAAAATATGTATATATATATATAGAGAGAGAGAGGAGGTTCAGCATGTCGGGATACCTGTACTCTACTGTAGGAATCTCTAGGAGCTCCACAGAATAGGGTGAGCTCAAGACTTGTTTTTTGCCCCCGGCACTGACGTTCAGCACCAGATGCAGGGTATAGTAATGTATTGATATGTGTTGTCGATTCATTTCAACAGGGGATAGCATCAAATAGCATCCATAGCATCCAAAATACATAAACCATAAAGGCACCCTAAATCATGATAATCATGATAATGCAGTTTTCGGATGCCTGGATGTTGCTTCCATTTCGCATGACAATTGTATTAGTGAAGTCAACTCTCAGTGTATCTCAGTGTATTTCCTCCAGCTCCTAGTAATTGTGACGATTGTTCGATTTAAAGGATACATGAAGCTAAGCATGGTTCTTTTGTATAGTACTCGCTTCCCGGCTGGTGAAACGTACAGTGACTAGCCGAGTGCATTTTCTCGAAGGAACCTGGAGATCCAGGATGAAAATGCTTCGATGAAAAAGAAGCGAGTTCGTGACATTTTAGAACACATTCATTCAGGAGAATGGGCTGTTTCTTTGTTTTTTTTGTTCCACCACGCTATAAAGGCATCGTGACTGGTGAAAGCGTAGCGCAAAGGCAGATAAGCAGAGCTAGCAATGCAAACTATGGACAGTGTGAGACCCTGTCACCGAGGCAGCAGAAGCAAGCACCAAGACAGCCGCTTGTTTGTATTGCGGTGAGGAGAGAAAGAAAGAGAGAGAGAGAGAGAGAGGCCAGGGAGAAAGAGAGGAGAGAGAAAAGAGCAGAGCAAAGCCGGCAGCGAAATACAAGATGTTTTTTGTGGGGGTTTCTGGGTGTCGCGGTGTCACGTTTGCAAGAAGGCCTTTCGTTTGCGGAATCCCGCAGTTTGTAAGTGGCTCTCTCTAGAAGCTAGCCAGACAGGCGGACAAAGCTTGATACTAGTAGTGCTGACCACATCAGGCGAAGCATTGATGTTTGTCCAGATGAGATAGGATTTTATAGTTATTTGTTCGCAAAGGTACACATGTCTTTCCTACAAATTCAAGTGATTCAAGTGCTTGCAACGATTCAATGCTTGCGAAGTATGGCTATGGGCCGGCTACGGGGTTTTAAATACGGCCTTGTCCCTTGCCCTCGGCGGAGCCCTCGTCGTTGCTCATCGGAGGTACAGAGCACCATTCATCTTGGAAAATGACAAATTCATTTTAGTGAATGAATTCTTAGGGTTAATGAACTAAGCAAATACTATAAGTAAATGAATTCTTTGTTTCTGTAGGTGTAGCACATGCCATCATCTTTTTCCACATAAAGCAGAACCAGCCGTTGCGCCACTCTGCCAGTCCCACTAGCGAAGTGGCACAGTAAGGGAGATCCCTGGGGAAATCAAAACTGTACCAGATCTTCAACGGTGCTGCCCATTGAAGCCAGCCGAACTTGTCCTGGAAAAGGTCATGTCCAAAGCGATTGTACCCGCTGGCAATATCCAGAGACAACACCTTGATTGAGGTCAGAACGAAACATGGAGAGGGCAAAACGAATCTGGAAATTATTGGGAGATGTAATGCAACATGGTGCAACATGGTGCAACTAACCAAAGTGCCTCAAGGGACAACCTGGGCGGTACTTGGAGCCCGAAAGTTCTCAGATGCGTCCTTCCGCTATCCTTCCTTGCCTGTCCCCGCTTCTGATTCTCTGGAATTCCTTCTGGGAACCGCGCCCCTTTGGCACGGTTCCAAATACTTAGCAAATTTCAAAATCGAATACTGTAACTCGCTTCTAAGAATGTCAAAGTACCGATGCAAATTCTTGCTCAAAATTCACTGAATGAATTTTGATCAGTGAATTTTGATGGACAATTTCCCAATTGTTGTCTCACATAAGAGCCTCAACAAACCATGCACACGATCTTTTCATAAGGCCTAATTCAATATGACAAGAAAGGCAATGACCGACACAAAAATGAACAGCTTGACAGAGAAGAGTTCGCCATGACAAAAAGTGAAGGTGTCATTATAGTGGTGGTTGCATACTTGGAGAAGCGTTTGTTGCTACATGTAGGTAGTTTTCGATAGGAAACAATAGCCCATAAGACCAACAAAAAAAACATTTGGAATGCAGAATATTGTATGGCAGGAATCCTGGCATTTCTTGAGGAAGGGATTGCTTCCTTGTTTTCCGCGTGTGACGTTTGAAACCTCATCAAATCCTTCTTTTTGGCTCCCAGGGAACCTTCGCAGAGCAATCGTCAAAGTCCACCTTTGCAAACGCGCTTGGCCTGGATCTTAGCTTCAGCAGCGCGGAGAGCATTTGTGCATCCCAAGAGCTGAGCCTGAGCCTCGCCAAACTCTGCCAATTCAGATGCCTCTTAAGATGCCTTAAGTGAGCATTTAAAGCTTTCTTTGCTTTGATTTCTTACTTCCAAAGGATTGGATTTGTATCGATTTGATTCGATTCGTCCCTTTGTGCTCCGCTGCTTTGAATGCTTCAATCAAGAGATCGTTCTTAGGAAAGTGCTGAGGCTTTCAATGTATTGCCCAACCTGCCACGCCGTCAAAACTAATTACAAGCACATGCAAGAAACACATTCCAACAAGCACGCACTTCACTTCAAGGCAGTTAGACAGTATTGCATTGATGGTTGAAATGTGACTTTGGTGACTTAAACTGCCTGCCTTGCACGCGAGTGAGAAGGGCAGCCAGGATTTGGATTCCGCTCAATCAATGGATGTGAATCCTGTTTTCGTTGGCACATATCTGGGAGTTCTCGTGTTGAGCTTTCACATTTGGGTGAACGGAGCCGGCATCAGGAAGGGTCTGGAATTACTGACCACATCTTTGCGCAAGCTTGTATTTCCTCCTCCTTCCACCTTGTCAAACGATGACGCTCAAGACATAGAACGGATCCAAGAGGAATTGCAGCAGGTACGTCTCAGAGTCTTCAAAACGATCAACAGTTGTGCAATTCACCTAGACTGTTTAATGCTGCTGGGATTATGCTGGAAGACAGTGCAGCAGTCCAATGACGTGACAATAAGTGATGCTTTTTTGGGTGCTCTTCCATACATTTTCTTTTCAATCTTCCACAGTCTGTCCTTGATAGAGGTCAGTGGCATGTGGAGGGTTTATCAATTTTTGGCTTTGAGCATTCATTTGACATTTGTGTCTCTCAGTTCTGGTGGCACCGACGCCAGAGGGAAGAACTTTCCGGTTTCTTTGATTTTACTGAGCTCCTCAATGCTGGATTCTCGCACATCGCTACCCTTTTGCTGCCTTGAAGGACTTGTTAATGCTTACAAAAACTTTGGCGATTGGCAGAACCTGCAGGATGAAGCGGCCATTTGCGCGGTAACCTGTATTTTTGCTGTCGTCATAGAACAGCTTACAAGGCAACTCATCGAATCTCGGCTGAAATTTGGTGACTCTTCATGTAGACTGGCAGGCTTTCGGTCTGTTTTGCGTGGAGTCTGCGACGGAGAGATTCTTCTGGATCCCAACAAAACACTGGTTGAGGATACAACCAGCCTCGAGCGCATATTGAATGTGCCGAAAACTTTGAGTGGCAGCAATTTTCTGAATCTCTTCCCGGCCAGCGAAGATCGCAATTCCTTTTTGCAGTTCCTTTCGAGGTCTCACTTTCAGCCTGACCAAACCCCTGCTGCCTGTAGGGTTGCCCTACAAGGCTCACTTGGTATTGTGTCTTTGGACCTTTTTCATGTTCGAGTTGCCAATCTCAAAAGTTCCAATGATTCGGAAGAATGCAATTTTCTTGACTTGATTGCAATCAAGCAGGATGATGAACATCCGCAAGCCATTCCAGATGCCAGACCTGATAGTGGACCTTCAGTACACGATACAGACCTGCATCGAGAGAGCACTGTCTCATCTGGCCCCAGTGAACAGGAAATACCGCAGAGCTACAATAATCTACAAGAAGTGACTTTATTGCTGACATCTCACAGCCCGATGTGGGACATTGGAGAGTTACACGTGAAGTACCGGCGACGCACCTTTCTTGACTGTGGCATGCCAACGCTGAGAAATTTCACCAGACCCGTCGATTGGGAGCGGATACTTCGAAAGATTGAGGAGGCTCAATGCTGCACAGGCTCGCGTGACAGGGTGGCTTTCAAGAAGCCATTCTACTTACGACTGCCGGGGAAAGGCCGATATTTGCGGTCGAGAAAGGCTTCCATGGGAAGAGAGAGTGAACCAGGAGCAGAGCCAGTGCTGTTGTGGCTTAATTTGCAACACTTGGAATTTGGTCGCCAAAGGCGAGCTGTAGAACTGGGAGGTATAGAGGAGGGACCTGAATCATGATCTTTGTCCCCGGGCATCATGAAATGTCATGACACTATGGCATGACCATGGATAGAATCTGAAGTGAAAAGAATGGTTGTGCGCTCCGGTCATCAGATCTTTGTTTGGTCAGCCGCAAAGTTCCCTCAAATTCATTGAGTGATGATAATAAGAACGGGGTTATCAGTTAATTCAGCGCTCTTGTTCGCGGCCTCTTTGGTGTGAAATCTGATATCGCATCAGAGCATTTTCACATCTTTTCCCCATAGGCTGTCACCATCAGTCACCTAATCCTCCTATGTCCTCCTATGTCCTCCTTGATTTGAATGGAGCGGGGTTGAAGACTTCTTGGCGCAGATCAATAGGCTCCTGGCTCCGGACAGGTCGATGAGGACGAGCCAGGGCACTCAGAAAGCTCTGCTCAATCAGGTGCTTTCAGATTCAGATGAATTGGATATGAATTGCATATGAAAGCAGATGAATGAGAATGGCTTTCATAACCTGTAATGTAATATAGATGAAAACAGAATGTAATGGCAACACGTTTGAGTTGAGAATGGCTTTTGCAGCTTCTTTCATGCCTCCTTTAGATGCAGACTTTCTTTGGAACATTGTACCTTAGGACTTTCCAGGTCTGGCAGCTATCGTGCGAACCTTTTGGTGCAGTCGTTTTGATTTTAGTGTGGTTCTGTTGAAGATTAAGGAAGCCTGATATGATGTATCGTTACACTACCTGAAGTGAACACATAGTTTCAAACCCATCCATTAAAATGCAAAGACATTCAAACAATGCAGGATATGCTGAACCTAAATGCTTGTTCATGACCAGGGCTCAGCATGGCTCAGCACCTTAGAGTGGATTATCGTCACATCACATTGGTCACCAACTTCCCATGACTGATGAAGGCTACCAAGAAAGGCCAATGCAGTTGCCAATGCATGTTTGACCTTTGAGAAATTTGGTTTGGGTTCAAATCAGCAGATTTGTTTGAGTCCGATAGACCCTTTAGTTCAGTCACAGTGTTTCAAGATCGCTGTTTTGACCAGACTTATCTTATCTTGTTTCCACATTGCACATTGTGACTTCTGTGGTGGAGTTGCTTCCAAGTTTGGGCTCGTTATGTTAATTGTTTTTCCCTGAAGAGGGATCTGAATTGCAACTCGTGGTGCCTAGGGCTACAACCGAAGTGTCGCTTTAATGCAGCAACACGTCTCGTCCTTGGTTGAATCAAGACATGTTTGATGCAAGTTGTCATTGAACAGGGGTGCAAGTTGTATTTGACTCACTGCATGTCCATACACTTCAGATCGCTGTAGATTTCGTTGGGCAACATGATATCAAGCCTGAAGGCAGAAAACTACTGGTAGTTCAGTAGTTCTAGCATGTTCTTGAGATGTTCTAGTTAAGGGGACAGGCTGTAGGCTTTGCACGGTGAGATTGCAGGCGGAGTTCTGACGATTTTCAGGGGTTTCTGTTTGAGCGTGTGAACAGATTGACAAATTGGTGGCAAATTCGGGTTGCACACTATGTGGTTGGTGCAGATTGTTCATTGTCCAAACAGAATCATGACTTGGGAAAGATACCATTCTCGAGTTGAATGGGGCATGTGCATGCTGCATGCTCTTGATCATACGATATTCAATGCCCACTTCCTTGTCAGGTCTGTATAAAAGCACTTTGGCGCCCTCGTTCATTCCTTAATCATGGAAGGTCAAAGTGGTTGGGTGCAAGGGAGGCCTGAAAGAGCAACAGAACAGTATGAACATGAGCATGAGCACAGATCGTATTCAACACATATCCATACAAATGGAAGGAATGTCCAGTGAGTATATCAACTGTGACAAGATAGTACCACAGACTGCGAGCATACGGGCAATATGTGTTGGTGTTGTACTGTCTCTTTCCACGTGAATCTTAGCGTGTAGCAGGCATAAGCCTTGGTTCTACAGCGTTTTCTGCTTGGATTAGGAAAAGGAAGAGGTCAGATCTCTGATTCAGTGCCTGTCTCTGGGGTCTGAGGTGCTGAGCAGAATCCATAGTTTTCATTGCTTTTACTGAAAAGTCTTATGCAGAAGCACGCTGTGCTCTGTAGTAGAAACCTTCAAAGCTCAGGACATCCGCATGCAGCAGATCCCAGAAATGAAAATCCTTGCATGTTGTCAAGTTGAGTCTTTGCAAAGAAGCCATGTGATCAAGCTGCTTCTGTACAGAGGAGGCTGATTGCGGCGAAGAGACAAGTGTCCTGAACTTTCCTTTTCTGTTCAATGACTGGAATTGCAGAGACCATTTTCAGGTGACATTGATTGGAGCTCAAACTCCCATCACAGAAATGAAACATGCAGGAATAGATGGCATAGTCTGTGCACCTGATGGTGGCGATAGGTTGTGAAAAGATGGCTGTGAAATGCATTAAGTAATGCAGAACAGAATACCAACGCAAACACTTTAAACAAAGAGGCATGTCGTATATTTGACGATTTCATGGCCTACCTTTTCACAGAATTATTTGCCTTTTTGAGCAAGTCGGGTTGAACGGGTTCACTGTGAAAACCAAAGGTGCACCGCACACACACCAAGCACAATCACGGCTTTGGAATATACATTGGAAAGAGTTCCAACCTTTTTGGTTGCGCTGGAGTCCTTTCGGTGTACTTCATTGATTGTTGATGAAAGCATGGCGACCGGAAATGCAATCGAACTCTTTCACTTAAGATAGGAAACCTTGCATGTATGCCTGCAGCATGAGTGTTTATTGTTGTTGCCTCAGCGCTTTTTGCGATGCAGGATATTCTGTTTGTTGGGCTGTTAGAGCATTTTTGCTTTGGTTTAAGCATGTTTAAAAAACCATTTCCTGAGTCCACTCATTGGATTTCTTGAAATCAAAACAGGAAAATCAGATGTGTTATGCCTTCGTAAGTGAAATCTGCGATGACCGTTTTCAAACATTTTCGTGGATCACGGTAGTTTTCTGTGGCACAAAGGGGCTGGGACCTTCAAAGAGCCGGTGTCTGGTTTACAAGTCGTCCTTTGCGACGTACAGTGTGAACTGGTATGTGGATGTATATGGACAGATTCTGCTTGAATTCAAGGAGCATGGAAATAAGGCTGTAATTGTTCAATACAACTTCTGGACAACTTCTAAGCTGCAGAGGGCATGTTGTTTGACAGTTTGCTACTTCTTTTGCTTTAAAACCGTCAGACTGTTGATATTTGTTGATGTTCGAGCGGTCAAACCTGTGGCAGAAGAACCTGTGAGCTCGACCTGAATCACTGCGGCGGGAGAGACGAATTATAAGTAAGACATCAGAGATTGAGAGAAAGAGGACACTCAATCAAGATTATAAGACAGAGAAAGAGGATTTGGGCTACTGAAGTTGAGGACTCTTCAGTCGCTAGTTCAGCCGCATTGGGTGAGCCCTCACACCTCACGCGCAGTCTGAATTCATTGCAAGTTGGAAAGCTTTGCTTGCAGCATGGAAACACCCACAAATCTCTACAAGTTATATCACAACGTATCACAACACTTTCAGTAAATCTAAAAGCAAGGACCTCAGGATCATTCCGAATGCAAGTCAATTGTCTCTGACTTTGGTGTGGTTCAAATGCACAGAACCCAATTCTGGTGCGGTTGCGTACCAAAGGTTTTCAAGTGTTTTTTTGATGACAACTTCAACCCAAATGCTCCAGCAACTTCTCCATTGCTGTGAAAAGGTTGCTGTGCAGGACCCAAACCATTGTAACATATTGTAGCCATTGTTGCTCTGAGTATATATAGATTACTATTATATACTTTGGATGTTTGCCGCCAATGCGATTGTCTTTTCATGTTTTCGGAGCTGGAGTGTTTGTTCGACCTTATTTGTTCTTCAGCGTTTCATTTGAGCAACGATTCCCCATGATGTTTGAGTTTGAACTTGCTGTGATACGGCACTCTCAGAGAGCTGCAGGCTACTCTTTCCTGATGATGCAATTGTTGAAAAGCATGGCAGTGTCAAAAGGTTCTCGCAGAGTCAGTGGTATGGTTCAGTTGATCAGCGACGTTGCTTTGAAGAAATCCTAATCCTCACGAAGGACAGGGATGCAAAGTGGTTGTTCATGTTCGTTGCATTTGTTTGAACGAGGACGGACCCATCATATCCTTGTCTTCTTGATGTGCGACAGTTTGGCATGTTAAGACTAGGATGGGCAATGAACAGCTCACTTTCAGATATTGCACCGCTGTTTGTGGATCAGCTGGGTGAAGTAGCCACATAGACTGGCCAGAGACCCAGACTTCTCAGCTGAGACTGCTGCCTTGCGTTCTCTTGCGTTGTACTGATCTTTGAAGTACCAAGATCTCTAGAATTCCTTGGCTTGGAGGGATCCCCACGAGAACAATTATCCTGGTATTTTGGCTGGTTTGCCCGTGTTCCGAAAAAAGTATCGCGTAACCTGATAAGTTTCTGTTTTTCGGTATTTTTCCGGATTGCTCCGACACTAGCGCAGAGGCTAAGTCCTATCATGTCACGAGAAGTCGTATCACTCCTGCGTGCGCGCAGGGTTTCCTAATGGTTCTCCATGGTTTATTTGACAAGTTTTAGATCCAAGACATCACAAAAACATGTGTGCGTGCAGTATTGGGCCCATCATATTTTAACATCTTCAATACAGCATGCAAAGTTGTTCTAATACATCATGTGTCAGGTGTTCTGAGTATAGATATAAAAAAGATGGCACATGTTTACAGTTTATATACAAACACATTTGCACACCTTAGACACACGCATTTGTATGTCCAGGATACTCTTTGACATAATATCTTTGGACATTCATATTTTGACATGTGCATTGATTCTCAATTTTAGCCTGAGATCCCGACCATTGATTCTGACTTCTGACATTTTTAATTTCTGATACTTAGGCTAAATTATCCTCACATCTATTCTGGCAAGAAAACCACATGTATTCTGATATGTCGTGACATTCATTGATTATGACAATGATAAATCCAGACTGACATGTCGCATTTGTGCTGATATTTGTCCTGACGCCAGGACAAACATCCGGATGTCAGGTTTCAGGTTGATAAGTGACCCGACACCAGGACCACTGGACGGAAGAACCCTGACATAGAAATACAAACAACCTCAATACCCCGTGAGACCGAGAGCCTCACCCAGGTGGGGACAAATTGTGAGGTGCTTTGTATTTGGCAAATTGCCAATTGCAAAAAGGAAGCACGTCAGGCAGAGCAATCACAGCAAGATTCGAACTGCGTTTGAGGTCTCTTGAAGTAGCCACTATTTCACGTGCCCGAAGTCTGAAGCTCATCTCGCCGTGGATTTGTCAAAGTTGCAAAGTGTCACTTTTGTGAAGGACAAATGGCATCATTGTGTCCATAGCATTGTGTCCATTGAAGTGTCCTGTGATTTTCCACTATTTCTTCGCCAAGAAATGCTGGACTTTCTTTTCAGTTGCCTGGTGGGTCCGGAGTCTCAGGGCTTTGTCAGGTTCGCAACGGTCGAGGACTAGCTTGGATTCCATGATGCTGACTGAGTATCCTTCGTTCTGTTTTGAAAATGCTCTCTAAGTGTTGTCCAGCTGATTAGAACTGCTTTCATTGGAGTGGATGTAGACCCTTCCAGATGAAAGTTGGAGGATTAGTTTCCCGTTCAGGATACAATCTTCGTAGGATCCAGGTTAGTTTCAGCTACCCTGCCTTGACCTGTCAAGGCACTCTTTGTTTGTTGGTTTGTAAGCATGGCCCCTGACCAGTTTAGGACCACGCACCGCCCCTGCACAGCAACTCCTGAGGCATAAGTATTGCATGGCACATACTCCAGGAGTTACTCCTATTGCTATGTATTGCTATCGCTTTTAGACAAGGGATGACAAGTTGATGACAAGGCTATTTGCTTAGACCTACTCAGACAAGTTATTCAAACATTTCGTTTATGTTTAGTTCTTATAGACCATTTCAGTGGATTTGTTTGTAGATTCTTTAGATGTTAGAGTGCTTCACAGAACCTTTTCCAGGCACAGGTATTGGTGCTTACAACAGCGCCTCCATCAAGCCATGTTTGTCGGATACAGTGAAGATGATCAAGCAGAAGGCAGGGATCGGTTGCCGCTCTTCATTTGCTTTTCAGATCGAGGTAGAAATGATGGGCACACACTTGGCAGGGATGGTACTTAGTGCTTCGAATGTACTGACGTGGCTTTTGATCTGAAATCAGATGTTGCAAACCAAACCATACGAAACGTGATGCAATCAAGTCATTCTTGAAGCGTAATGCACTGCTTTGGAAATGTCAGATATAGTCAACTTGAGTTCAGATGGGCGTGGGAAGCTCCTTGAGTTAATGAAGTCATTCTCCCGACTGGTGATGCAATCGCCTCCTTCGCCACGTTTGCTCAGCACCAAAGTTGTGCAGAAGCCATAGCCATAGCAAATAGATGCAAATAGATTGCAAATAGATGCAAGCTTTCAACCACAAATAGCCACAAACAAAGCATCCCACTTTTCACATGTCAATGGGCACTTTGTCAACTTGGATTTGGAACCCCATTTGTATACAGCATACAGATGTATACTAAGACAGAAAAGCAGTGGAAGCACGACTGACTACTTACATGTGACTGAGGTCAAAAGCATTTGTTTCACGGGAAAACCTTCAACATCTGACTCCCAGCTTTCATTCAGGACAGCAATACAGAAGCTATGCGGCGACCAGTGTGTCAATATATAAGAGGCTGTATGCAGCGACATGTACAGTTGAATCGTTTCTCAGTAGGCTTTCCTTGCACTTGTGAAGCCCTTGTCATTGTGTGCTGCTTAGTCTGCAATTCTAGTTGAGAGAAAGTGAAAACAACACTCTGAGCCTTCCTACTTGAAGGTTCTATTTGTTTTCTTGCATGTTTGTGCAGCCCAGTTCTTGTACTTTTTCCGTTATCCTATTCTTCGGAGCAGCTGTTGCCGGGCATTGCACCGCTTCACATTGCAACATGATGCAAGATGCATATGCTTTCGCTTGACCCTTTGATGAAGCGAAACTCTGAGGTGGAACAATGAGCCAAGCTTTGCCACTCTCGCCCGCCTGAATCCAAGGGGGGTGGAATAAATGCGGAAGTTGATTCAGGTTGACATGTAAGAACTTCCCAAGTTGTGGTCAATTGAATTCATGCTGAGATTCAGGATGACACTCCAAGGTTTAGATATGTTTGAATGTTGAGATCATGAGGCACTCATTATATGTCCCTGAAATCGTTAAGGAAAGCCGTCGTCAAGGTGCTCGACCTGGCCGTAGCGCCAGTCTGAATCGCAGTCAGTGGACCTGGGCACAAGAATCTGCCTGGGCCTTGGTTGGTCTCTTTTGAAATAGAGTCTGCCAGACTCAGGAGGCCCTAGCATGGGCCCTTCCAATGGGCCTTTAATTTCTGTTTCTTACATACCCTTTATATACCGTATATATAGCCTGTAACTGGTAGGCAAGTCCTTCGAGGATATTTTCCCAAGGTTTACAAACCCTGCCCTGTCCATGCCCATGTTTTACGAACCCTAACTCTCTACTCTATACTTCTTGCTCTTACGTTTGGTCTCTCCAATCGTTTCCTTCTTATGTTTTATTACCTCTTTGACATGCCGCATTGATCGGCTATGAAGTTTGCTGAAACCCCAAAAAGACAATTTATGAAACCAAACAACCAAATGGGAATTATAAATCCTTTTCCACAATAACTTCGACAATGGACACTTGGTCAACTCAATCCAATGCTGATCCTTGTAAAACAATTAGATTTTAACAATGGTATCAACTAGCTAGAAAACCCTGGCCTACAGTAGATAAATAGTAAAGATACTAGAGGCTGGAAAATGTGGTGGAAAAAATATAGTTGTCTATGGTTTTAGTTTATTACACGCAGTTTTGGTTTGTAAGTAGGGTTCAGTATCCAACAGTCATGGGCGCAAAATATGGAATTTAATCCCAACATACACCGACATACACCTGTTGCGGCTGGGCTACAAAATTAAGGGCCCATTAAAAGGACACAAACTAAAACACTAGTTTTTTTGATGGGCCCTTAATTTGGATTCGTTGGGTTCCAATACCCCAACTATAATTACCCATGTAGTTTTAAATGTAATTTTTTAAGATCTTCCTCAGAGATGATCGCTTTATCGCAGAGCAAGGTCCTATGATGCAGCTTTAGGTAAAGCTTAGTAAGTGGAGCCATGTAAGGCCTAATGGGGCATGCAGAAAAAACACTTAACCGCTGCACAAATGCGTGTTCTGATGTTGCTTGGGGACATAAGTCTTCGGGGAATATTTCCCTGGCAAGAGCTGGGTAGCGCAGGTTCTTGCTTGCCAAGGTGTCTGGAAAGTAAGCCCGGAAAAAAGGGCTCCGTAGCGAACAACAGGGTGGAGGTAGTTACCACGTAGTATATTGTCACATCGGGGCAGTTGCCATAAGACCAGGTTGAAACTTGCTAGCCCAGACAGGGCCGCTTGAGCTAGACAAACAACAATGGAAAAAAATAATTCAACTAACTAATATTCACACCACCAAAAGGAAGAAGGTAAAGAACAAAACTTGAGGAAAATAGGTGAAATAAGGGGTCATTCCAAAGGCCCATGCAACAACCTCTAGACAGACTCTCGAATTTGAATGCTTTCTATAGATCTTTTTATAGATCTTTCTGATCTCTCCTTTTGGACTTTCCTTTTTCTCCTTTGCAGTCTGGTTGATCAGAACGCAAGTTCTAAAAGGTGTGCAAAACGATATCTGCAAAGGTCGTAGACTCCTAAACCAACGGAAGTCCGGCAGAGTTCCATGACTCCAACAGTTTTGCTTCCTCTTTTGCAAATCAAAAGCTTACTCTTTTACTTCCTCTTTTGCTTCCGAACTGCTCTGCTGCAGACTCCAACATCGCACCGACCATCACTGCGCCGCACGGAGCAAAGCCTCGCGCGGAACCAGAGCCAGATTTCGCTGTGTATGGAGGACACGCCGAAAGCTGCTGTTGAAAATAACAACTTTCCGACAGTTGAAGGGAGCTGTGGTAGATGGTAAACATGCACGGAAATCTTTTGGAGGTACACTTTGACCTCTGACACTGTGCAAAATTGTGCAAATATGTGCAAAGAGCAGCAAGCAGATGAACAGCACAAGAGGTTAGATTCAGAGAAGCAGAGGAATTTCATGGAATTTCAATGAGAAACGACAAGATAACGAGGAAGGTTCGTTTAGGGCTTCGTTTAGGGCTTCTTTGTTTGTCACTCGGTGCCACCTGTCTTGAGCTGTGAAGCGCCAGGAAAAGCACGGGGACCGTGAAGGCGCCATGGATTTGCATTGGTTCCTCGTGTCCCACGGGTCCGCGAGGGACTACAAAACCCCTAAATTGTTTGAACTATTTTGCACTCAAAGAAAGAATTAAAAATGAATATAGAATTACCTCAAAACCATTAAGAAGAGAGAGAAGGAAGATGAAGGAAGTAGTAAAAAGAAGAAATGGAAAAGAAGGGAAAAGAAGGGAAGGGTTCTGAAGGCTTTGAATGGTTCTGCTTGTGGCTTCTGTGTCGCTGCCAGGCACGTCAATTCAGCGATCTGCCGGGAGCTTAGACTCTGACTGACACATGAACTTCTGAACGGTGTTTTGGGTCAGGCCAGCGCCTTCCCCCTCGGTTCCAGAGGACTGCTATGAGCATACAGAGAATCTCACCAAGCTGCAAATTAAAGTGGTGTTGCTTGCAGATTAAAAGACTTGCCATTGCCAACAATACTACATTCACAGATACTAAGGGTGCAGTGATGTGCACTGATGTGCAATGATGTGCATTGTCATGCATCCAGATGCGTTGCATCGCAGCAGCCTTGCACATTCAGCAAGTGATTCAGCTGTCCATACCTATCACACCAAAGTGGTATGTGTAGATCGTTTTGGTTCAATGATGTTCGATGAAATTTCTCTTGTCGCAGAAGGAGATTCCTCTGCGAGGCCAGATGAATCTGACACCGCAGCAGCGAAGCGTTCCCACTTTCACCATTTTTTCACCTATGATTCAAATCCATTTCTACTGTATTTCTATGCGTTTCTATCGTCCATACAGATCCTTCCGAAGTCCTTCCTATTCTCCATGGCTTTGAGAGTTGCTTCAGTGGCTCACCAAAGTGTTCCTGGAGGCGAAGACGCTCTACTGAGCCGTTTAGGCTTGGACAGGGGGCACTGCACGCTGCCACACGGCCTTGAAAAACTCATCTGAATTTTCAGAGGACATTTGACAATTTTGACATCATTTATGCGTATATTTAATCCTCAGTAGACATTTATACAACTAATTGCTGAGGTTTGCATCTATAGAGGTTCCAATACTTTCTGGTGGTTCGCTGTGAGGAACTAGTGGCCTTTGCCATTGTGGCCCTTGTGAGAAATCTAGGGCTGTTGCGGTCGGGCAGCAGGTGAATAGTGAACGCACTTTCAATCAAACATCCTGTAGATTTGTCTGAGAGTCTTACAAGTGGTTTCATCCGGAAACAGAAACACATCAACGGATTTGAATGGCTTTTTTAAACAAGTAAATGCTTTAACTATTTTTTACTCCCAAACCATGGCTGTCACGTGCCAGGCCACCTCCGAGACAAGGCTTGGAGGCGTGGTTTTGAGCGCAGAACAAGATGTTGGGTTGTGTCAATTTTTTAAATTATGTCACTCCTGCAAAATCCTGCAAGTATTGTAGCATTGTAGCAGTATGTAGCAGCTTCATAGCATATTGCACCATTCTGGCGATTTCTAGGCAACACATTTTGGTTTGTGCTTGGATAAGACCTGGTTGAAGCATGGTATTTGCACGTCGTTTGAGGATGTCTCAAAGATAGAGCCGCATGCTAAGCAGACAGACAAAGCCCTGTCCACAGGAAAGCCTCGGTGGTCCTCCAAGAGGCGTGGATGCACTCCACAGCCCATCGGATGTTGCGTTTTTCCTTCATTTTCCTTCATTTTCTTTCCAGTGCTTTGGGAGTGAAGTAAGGTCCTGGATAGGATTAGTTTCCTTCATTCACTAATTCAGCTCCACACGTTTGCAAGAGGGCTGTCGCGGGAATGTTGCGAATCTGAGCTCGCTCCGCAACTGCATCGAATCCGTCCCCTTACAATATAGGCTCTCGAGAAAGATAGCATGTCGGGTGTACTGTAGGATTTTGAATCTCAATCATGCATTAATCAATGTGTTTCTGGCAGTTCGACGTTCTTGAACAGTGTGAGGTCTTGGTTCAGCACGAGCAGCTGATTCTGTACAAAAAGGACGCTCCGCGTGGTAGCGCGAGATTGGGACATTGGAAAGTTCAGCAAATGTCCTGACTCTGCATTTGGCACCGAGCCCCTAGCTTGTGCACGCTCCACTTAATCGAATACAATCGGGGTCTAAAATCTGGGTTTTTGATCAACTCCCTTTCGCTGGGAAGAACTCTAGACCCTCTGGACACTTTCTTGCGTTTCCTTGGATCTAATTATTCCAATCATGGGTCTCAGCACGGGTTCCAAGAATCATCAAGAATCCATCGGAAAGAAAACTTGCTTTGGGACCCCTTGCTGTGCAGAAACATTCAGTAAAACATTCAGTAAAACATTCAGTAAAACATTCAGAACCTTCATCCCTGCTATTCCGTCAATGCACAGTTTTCCGGTCATGTCAGCTGTAGGACCGCAGCTCACCACTGCCAGTGCGGCAAAGCGAGTAGCATGCTCAGCACTAGAAAATGTCTATGCACATGATTGAAGATATTTCAATAATTTTCAATAGTTATTTATGTACAGGTATTATTTCAGTTATGTGTGTTCATGCGCATTGATGAGTATCGTCATGCATGATTTGTGATGACGTGTTAGGATTGATGAGTATTATTGTAACTAACACGCCACCTTTCAGAACATGTTGTCATTCCATCCATGTTCTTGTCATAGACAAGAATCGCTATCTCTCTCACATGCTTGTGAGCAACGCACGGTTGCAGCGGTTTTCCTTGTAATCACATAGCTAGTTCATGGCAATTTGCAGCTGGTTCTACGTGAATTCAGAGGCACTTAGGTCATTTTAGGTCATTTTAGGTCATAGTCAGAGTCATAGTCAGAGTCATAGTGGTCAGGGGCTGTCGTTTCAATGAACTACTGAGGTGGTAGCATCACTTGGTCGGCCAGCTGGAGAGCGAATCTCAGGGAGTGTGAGGAAGGGATCAAAGATGCGTCGTGCGGAAACCGTTGAAGACAATGGGCATAAGCATAGAATAAGAGAGGAGCAATGAGGAGCAACATAGCATCTATATATTGGCATTCAATTCACAACTATCAAGTTGCGGCAGGATAGTATGCACTTCCCCAAACTTAGCCATTTTTTCTAAGTAAACAGCTTCAACCTCAACTGTAAACATATAAACGCAGCCAGTTTATGATCTTAGTCCACCTGATGCATTGCATGGTCCTATGCGTTTTACCCATTGACCACACAGGGTGGGAGAATTGGAGTCGATTGGAGTGTGGGAACTCTCTAAGACGATGAAGCCGATGAGCAAGTTGGATGACTGGCTTGAACACACTCGAAGGCGCTGACCGGTGGGCAGCATGTTTGAACCAAGCTGACTTAAAACCTCAATCATCTCACTCTACTTTGACATGCTGATGGACCAGACCATAAGCTTCCTTGCTCAAACTGACCTCCCCCGCTGTTTGTCATTCAAGTTTATTTCAGACATGGCGGGCAGACAGATGGAAGCAGGAATTGTGCAATCTGCAGGCTCCATGTTTGAGTGAAGAAGATTTTTTTCAACTTCAAGTTGATTTTTCTGGGAGTCCCAAAGTGACATTACCATCTGAGTTGAAGTTGCACTGCCGCATTTTCAAGGTCCAAAAGACGTCCTTTGAACAGCATTCAAAATCCAGAGGACATTCCAAGCGTTCCAAATACTGCAAGGCATAGACGGGAAGCGCCTATGGATGAATCCAATCGTGGTTTCAGGCGGGCAGTTCTTCAGTTGTTTCAGAGAACAAAGGCCCACAGGTTTGGATCAGGTCTTGCAGATGTCTTGTTCGTCCTGAGGAAAAACAGAGTGCACACAGTGCACAGCAACAGATTTTCCCTGTCTGAGAGTTGGGTGTGCAGGCCGTCAGCTGAAGACAGGGCTGGAGTGGCAACTCATTGCTGGATTCAGGACGGTGGACTGAAGAGTACTGAGGTCGCAAAAACCTAAAAGCCCAAAATGAGTGTAAGATGTGTAAGCCCAAAATGTCTAAAATGAGTGTAATTTGACATTTGAGGCAATTTGATGAAGTGATGTAACATGAAGCGGGCATCCCCCGTGGAACAAGACCTACCTGTAGGCCATGCGACAGGTTTTGCCAGGAATCAAAACATGTTCGCCTGTGGTGTTCTCGACTTCACAACACCGTGCAGACAAGCCTTGGTATTTTGATGTGATTTTTTCATATTTTTTCTAGCAGAGTGTTTTTACATACCCTTTGAATTTACAGCAAATCGAAGAGCCCCCTAATAAGTTGGCACAAGATGTGGAAGATTGAAAACTTGGCGGCACTCGGTGTGAGGAGCGTAAGGGTTCAAGGTGGGCAGGACCTCCACCGTCAGGATGTCCCAGACCGCGGAGGGTTTGAAAGATCATCAGAGCTGATTCAGTCCGATGTCTGTCCGATTTTCTGGTGGAAGGATGTGGAAGGTCAGCTTGGTTGGCCGCAGTTCAGTTAACCTTTTTCTTGATATCATTGGCTGGGGCCAAGCCTTTGTGACAACTCGAACTGCTTGATCCTCAGGCCACAACGTGCCATGAATCGTACGCTCCAACGGGGTACACAAGCACTGCCAAGTGGCAACTTGGTCAAAAATTGTCCAAAGACGTGCTGCGGACTGGGGATCTGGATTTAACATTCCACTATAAAACGAAGTCAGTCGTTTCTCTGAAGATGTATCTTAGTTGGACTCACTTGAACTCCTGAGTTTCCACAGAAGCACTCGGTTTGTTGCAGGGTGTTGCACATACTTGGTGCAGTGCTTATTTTCTACAACATCGCTAATACGAGTCGGACCGACTTGTTGTTTGGAACATGTTGAGACAACTGGTGAAGTAATGACGGACCGCACCCGTCCATACCTGTCCTGCTCGTAACCTTAACTGCGGAGACGGGGTAGTGATCCGCCTATCCGCCTCATATTGCGCTGGGTTATTGAATCAGAGTCCGACACATAAGGGAGGCTCCATAGCCACTTAATCGTAGCGGCCCTCTATGTTAAGACAACAGTTGAAATATTGAAAGAAAACTCCTCATTTTGTCTTAATTCAGCAACGGAATGCTTCAGCAGAGCTTCCTGGAGAAACATAGAGATTCTTCCAAGTAAAGCAGCTGAAGGTTCTTAGACTATTTTATTTGTCAGATGACGTTGTTGAATTCGTTTCATACTTCCTTTATCGGTCTGAATATGTCTTAAAACACCCTGTGCTAGGTATGGTGCACATTACTGTTACATCGCGTTTTATCTAGCAATTGTACTTCTCAATGTGCGAATGGTACCAGAAGTGATTTGCGTTGACATTCAGCCACGTACATTGGTCTGACTTTCTGGAGCCATTGGAGTGAGGAGGTCCATACGGGACACGTTCAGCCAAATTCAAATGTTGCTGTGCCTTTTGCGTAGCAATGCACTGCACAAGAGTCTGAAGGCAGACAAGGCGGAGAAGGTAGTAATGCGAAGCAAGTGAGCATGAGTAGATATGAGTAGAGGGGGGTATTTAGATGTATATTTAGATGTATTTAGTATGTATCTAGTATATTCTAGTATTAGGGGGAAGGGGTTGGATTTTCGCTCAGGGGTTCCTGCCCTCTTCCCTAAGGTCCGATGAGCTTGCGCCAGGCTCAAGCCCGAGACATGTAAATTTCACGCTTCAAAAAGTACGGGCAATTCGGCTACCAATTCGGCTATTCAGCGCTCATTTAATATGAAAATATGTCCTACTTATGCATATAAAGTAATATTTGAACCAAACATAGGCTAAACAATATATACTTGTGGTTGCACTTGGGAATAATCCATGGCACGAGGAGTCCTGCCAATGGGATTATATATTTGATTCCTCACTTGGAATTTGGATGCTTTACATGATGAATGACATTTGAAGGGAGGATACATAACACGCCATTTGTGAGTGAAGGTCCATCACTGCGAAGCTCGACTATTTGTATGCATGTATATAATCACAACTCTCTTTGTCTCTAACCACCTGACTTGTCCTTGCTTCGGCAGCTGATGCATAAGACGTCAACCTGTACAATGTAGTCGTGTCCAACACATGTAGAATTGTGACATTGACAGTGTACGTCGATGTATCACACTGCACTTCTATGACAACATATTTTCACGCCCTTGCAGGAGAAGCCAACTTCGGCAGCAGAGCCAGCAGTGTTTGTTGCCAGAACAGACATGACACACTCCAGATGTTTGTACAATCCATGGGGATTGCTGATATAATCTGAAACCCAAGCCTGGAGGCAAGGCTCAACTTCATCCATGTTTGAACATTAAAGATACTGATACATTCATGAATATTCATGATGATTTTGACTGGATGATGTTTACACCTTGGCTTTGCCTCAGGTAGGGTTAGTTTAGGTCTGCTCTTGGGAGATTTTTTTAGCCAGGAATACGGCAAGGCCTACACTCGCCTTGAGATCGCAGCCGGAGCTTGAGACTCAAGTGCCTCCCAGGCAACTCGTAATTTGAACAGGGAACCGACAACGACAATGATGACATGACTTGACATGACTTGGCCAATAAAGTAAGAGTCTTAGAACTGTGTGTCCTGTACTGAGAAAGAATTCTACGATGTTTGTTTTTTTTTGCAGAAATTTCTTCTCAGCATTCTACTTCAAAAAGCATGTTGTACGCAGAAGTTAGATTGCACCGTGTCTGACTAAGGTGCCGACCCCCCAAGAGCTGAACCGCGAACT
>VSDK01015162.1:497463-514445 GCA_009767595.1 Symbiodinium kawagutii
GAACCGCGCAATTGCCAACGAGGGACTTTTTGGACGTGGAACACAGGCTGGCTGTGACACAAATTGTCTTCAGCACATCATGGAAGAAGCACATGGAAGCGAAGCAGAGCATAAGTAGCATAAGCATAGCAAATGTGCCTCGAAAATCTGCATTTTTGAGGACGTAATGAGACGTAATGCTCAAACGTATGGTTGCTTGGTCAGAGAGCTACACATGTCGCAGTGACAGATCATTTTGTCTTTTGGTATTTTAGACTCATCGGATCATGGTCATCCAGTCCCTTGGTCAATATGTTACCAAACCTAGCATGAAACTGTATGGACTCTTGAAATGCACCATTTGAATCCATTTGACTCCTGCATGCCGCTGCTTTGATAGGGATTGTTTCTTTGACCTACGGATTTGTCATGACTTGTCATGATGTGTTTGGAATGGAGAAGGGGGATCTTGCACCCTGATTCAGGCGCTCCCAAGAGGGCCAATGATGTTCTTGGATGGAACCACAACTCACGTCGCCAGCTCAGTAGCGCATTGCACAGAGTGCCAACTGGGCAGCTTTTGGGAAACTTCTCAGCAAAAGATTCCAAGAGTTCAAAACGCTTCATGCTTCCATCTACTTTCTATTTAAGTACTTGCTCAAGGTAGGTTCCATTTTGTTCTTTTCTTGAATCCCATTTTTGAAATTTCTTGATTGTTTTGATATGGTGTGCTGTGCATACAAGCAGATCATCTAGTGAGTGCAATTTAATAAATTATGTCTACATGGGAACCTGTCAATGTGAGGCCAACAGATTGGCCGGCTTGACTTGACGATTCCTTGTAGGTTTTGCGACATTCTTCTGTGAATTAATCGGGTGACCGTGGCTGACCCTGTTTTTTGTTCCTTCGACCTAACTGGGAAAGTAAGATGGTGTTGATCACTGAGCTTTTGCGATCACAACTTTGTAGAATTTCTTGAGGCATGCGTATATTTGATAGGATGGGCAATCGCATCAAATGAATCTTGCTGCAGACTTTTTTTCCTTGCATGCCTTGCTCTGATTTAAGGACTATGGAAAAATGTACCGCAAGCTCGATTGAGTGTGACTTTGACAGGGCCCTCGTCCTAGGGTGCTGCAGATATTTGCAGATTGTGGTCAGACCGGTTTTGTCCGATACCCTAGACAAGGGTCCCGGTCAAATTGCGCTTCGCCAATGTAACCTCAGTATTTCAAATGCTGAAGCTGACCAAGCATAGATGTTGTACATTGCAACGCAATATGTAATGATATTTGAATGATTTTGAAAGTATTTTTGCTTGAGGAGTATCAAATGTCAGTGTCAAATATATACATTCATTTAACGTGATTAAATCACTCCGGTATGACAAATTGGTCCAAAATCCTCCGAAGGGTTTCGTACGATGTACGATTCTATACTATCTGGGAACTTTTCAGTCTTTGGCCAAACCTTAAGAAACTAGTTTTTTGATTGTTTTTCGGTATTTTAGCAGATGCCGACGTGGCATGAAGTGGCTTGCTTTGAAGCCGCCTCAATGTGTTGCATTCAGAATATGCTGAATTGAATCTTTGACCATTGCGATAGCATTGATACAAGTTGAAGAATCAGAGCAGCATCTTGGCACAAAATTCAAAAACACCCGAATCTTGCTGTTGCAAAAACATCATGAGATGAATAATAGTGACTTAGTGAACATGGGTGGCCAACCACATCACCTCGTACTGGTGGCAGTTTTTTGCATTTAAGTGAACCTTAATCAATGATCCAATCGATTTTTCGAACTGAGTGGAAGATGGTGAAAGATGAGTTCATGAACTTCTTTTGGGGTTGAATAGTCAGTGAGAAGAAAACATCAAATGCATTCAAATGCCAAATGGTCATGTCGCCTACAAACTCAGCCTGCAGAAGTTGCCAGTGGCCAACAACACCTTGGTCAAGCTCGTTCAAGTCAAAAATGTGTGGGTGAACATCCCAACTTGAAAGCATTCATGAGGATTTTATGATATGATTCTATAGTATGACTCTATGAGGATTCCGTTCATTCTGAGGGGTTCTACCGGCACAGGGTTTTGATGAAATGGTCGCAAGTCTGATTCGAACGATCCAATTCTTGCATAACGTGTATAGGTTTGGCTTGTTCGGATGAGTGAGTGTATGAGTAAGTGTTTTCCAGGTTCCAACTGACATATCCGACACATTCGACGCATTATGTGTAGGTCTTTTGCTCGGCATTTGAATTGGATGTTGATTGTACAGCCACCGTACAAAGCAGATCGGCATTTCAGCCAGTCTCAGGGCGGTCAAACCCCCACATGGCCACGAGATGCTCGCAGAGTTGCAAAAGCTGAATGCAGTGAATGCAGCAGTCGAAAGCAACAAAAGAAATAACAAGAACCCAAAGAACCAACTGCAGTTTGCAGTCTCGCAACATTCCAGCAGGCCCTGTAAGCTTTCGAACCCTGAGGATCTCTAAGGTGTCGTCTCTTAGCTCCGGCCTTCAAAGATTGAGTTCGCGTGCAGGCGGATCCTGTAGTCCAGCAGGCCGTGGCAAAGGTCAGCCTGCCGCAGGGTTGCGCTATGTTGCGCTGCAAGTTGGAAGATTTTATTCTGAGTTCATGGCCATACAAGGCTTCAACACATGCAGGTTTCGAGTGTTTGTAGGGAACCTTTTTCTACAGGGCATCAAGGTGTCTTGAGTGCAGCTCTTCTCATAGTTGTGCAACTTGGTCCAAGTTTGAATCGATTTGATGGTTCGAGTTTTACAATTGTCTGAAGATGTCTGAAGTACCCTGACGAGGAGGACCCTGGTTCCAAAGATATGAAACCCACAAAGAGGTGAGTGTTCATCAATAAAGTCATGGCATCCTGGCATAAGATCTACTGTAAGTGTGGAGGCACACTGTTGATGTCTAGAGGATGCATTTATGATTTGCGGATGTTTGCGGGCTAGCTGGCTCATGCTTGTGGCTCATGCTGCCTCCAGTGGGGCAGCTGCAGAATTGGAAAGGCAATGAGAGAGAAGACAGCCTGCTATGCTATGGATAGCATTTGATAGCCATTTTTTGCAACTTGTTGCATGGTTTTGACCAGACGTGGCACACAACATCGTTCCGGCATGGTATCTCATATCCAGATTTGAATTCGTAGAATCACAAACGTACGCCATTTGTTCGGGTGCTGCAATGAAGAAGTCAGACATGCGATCCGGATTGGATTGCATTATAGTTATGATGGGATATGGTGACCAGTAGCAACCCGTAATATAGTACAGTATAGTATAGAGTCTATGGTTCTCTATGACGTCTATGGTACTGTTGGTATGTTTCTCCACGTTGTTTTTAAAATGGCACTTTGCCTCAATTGCCTCAATGGCCAGGCCTGCTTTTGCTTTGTGGCATTGGCTCTGGGGTTTTGACCACTTTTGCTTCTGCAGCTTTGCTATGGCCTTTGGTGTTTGCCTGCTCACTTCTTCCCTCTGTTCTTCCTCGCGCGTTTTTTCAAGTCTCAACTTCCAATAGTGGCTTGAGTATGTCAGTTTTTGCGGTTTTGACTTGCAACTGCAAAATGTGCTTCTCGCTCGAGGGGCGTTCAATTCTTGCAGATCGCTTTCACAACTGACCTCCCCACTGGCCGCATTGCTGAGCCTATCTGTTTGACCATCCCAGAGCACAAAACTACATGGAAAATACAATCACTTATAGAATTTTGTGTGATACCCGTCAGTTACGCTGACACACACACACACACATCTTTGATATTTTCCAGGATCCGTTCTCACAGACCCACCTGCTGCAACTTTCCATGAGTCGGATGTTTGACTTCCAAACCTTGGATTATTCTGAACAACATTGGTTTGTACAGTCTCTATCCAGAACAACACAACCCACAACAAAGATGGGCGATGCATGAATTTGAAGGATCAGTTTATTGGCACAATTCAGATACCACAATCTGTCATGAAAAACTGCAGGTAATCTGCAGATCGCTGACATGCTTGCAGCCGGCCACAGCGCTCATTAGTGTTGCCATGGGGCGCTTCTCTTCCTGGGCACAGGGGCAACTTGAGAAGACAGAAGTCGAGAAGGCACCCTTTGGCTGCTTTTCAGTCTTGAAGGGTCGAAAACCCAGGCCCTATAGTGGTTCTAGCTGTGAATGACCGGTTGATGTGTTCACTCACAGTTTTATCTTCATCCAGACAGCTTCAATTTGCATGGCTTTGTATTAAGCTATGGGATTCTGGTATCCACTATATTCTTGTGAGGTTTTTTCAAAATGAGTCTTTCAGACATAATGAAAGATGTTATGCGAAATTATTGTGGCCTGTTTTCCAAGTGCTGCTTTACCAGGCCACACCGGTGGACAACTCGCAGGTTTTCATTGTGGAGACTCCTGGAAGAAGACACTACTCGACTTTCAACTGTCTCTGCTAAATCGATGTTTTTTGCAAAGTCATGAAGCAAAGGTCAAAGAGTTCCCAATCAATCTGAACTTGATTAGATTGACAAAGTGACTTACAAATGGTTATGTTTCATACGGATTTCAGTATCACTTGCATTCTGCCACCTCTGATGAGAGCCTAGGAATCAGCAGCTGCGATCACAAAGTCAAGGCATCAGGCGATGCACAAGTGAAGAAACTTGAGCAAAGTTCAATTTGTTCAAAGCACCCCCTCTCGGCTCATTCTAAATCACTAGTCACAACATTTCAAGACTATTGACACTATTCATATCTAATCTATTCTAATCTATTGCTGGAGCCCTTGAAGGTATCGATGCTCACCCAACATCAAGGACAAGCATCCGAAAGTGGCACTCTTCGGTTCCAAGGCTCTGACACAGAACTGGAAGACCAGAAAATAACCCCGTGTGGATCCAACGATGGAGTTCCCATGTGTAGAACGATGTTGAACAATGTTTAGGTTTGAAGAGATTTATCGAAAGCAACTTGGAAGTTGGGTTTTACGGTGTGTTGGAAGGACTGATCATGAGTTTTTATGAGTCTATTGAGGTTTGAATTTATTGTCAAAAACAGGTCCCGTCATATGTTCTACAAATGCATACTCGTAGCATGTGCATTGTAGATCATTGTAGTCGTAATGCAATGTTACTTTGTGTTACTGTGTGTTACTTTGTTCTTTTCATGACCTAAAAAACTATCACAGCTGAAAGGACAAAACGATGCAGAGCCATGCAACGCCTCAAGTGTCAGGTCCGGGGTGTGCCTTTGGATGGCTGGGTCAAGGTCGGGCGGACAGAAAGAGCGGATGCCTCGTGCAGGCTTACATCACAGCCTCGTGCAAGCTGGATTTCGTTCGAAAATGCATGCCATGTGTGCAATCTGTTTGAAATGAGATGGGAGGAGATCACGAGTTTGTTGGATTTGGTGACTCGAAATCTTATGACTTAAGAGGTATGTCAACTTGAAACAGTAGAGCGGTACTTGACTCTCCTTTGCGGCATAGTAGTGGCAACCGTAGATTCGTAATACCTCGTAAATTGATCAATTTGCAAATGCAACGCTCGGACTTTAAGCAAACGGAGCCTGTGAAAAGCACATTCGCAAAATGGGATCCAATGGAATCCAGAAGCTCTCATGCTATGGTCACTCTCGTCCCTGATCAGGTTGGGAGCAGGTACCTTCCGACCCACATTGGCACTGCTTGCGTTCTTCGATCAGAGGCAGGGCAAGCAGTCAGCCCCTCCACATTTCCTCAGTGCCACCAGTGGAAGACAATGAAAACATATTAAAAGTGTGAGCATTTCCTCGGGTTTATTTCAGGAGTCTTGCTCATCATTGATGTTTAGCATTTGGAAACACAGCCTGTTGGAGTGATGTCAGTGGATTTCTTTGCCTGTGCAAACATTTATGAACCTTTGCTGACCGAGAGGATGCCTCAAGTGTTGAAACCGACGAGTTTGAGGTACAGGCCTGCAAGTCGATATATGGAATCTAAGAATTGTTCATTGGCAAATTCACTGCCACAGATCGGTTCAACTGTAGGACAAACGGGTGGAAACAGAGAGATGCACACGTTTCATACATCTTCATAGTGACTCATAGTGCAAATGTGCAGAAATCCCATTTTCTCACATCCACTACAATGAAGTACGCATGAGTCCCTTGAACTTCTTGAGGCATGTGACACCGATTCGGATGACTCGAACCCATTCTGATCCTTCTGAGGCCGACAAGCAGCTGGGAGAAATGCTCTTTGGTGGCTATGCCAAGCGTGTGGAGGCGCCTGGTGGGTTCGGATGCCGATGGCTGATCATGATTGCAAAATGTGGAGTGACATGTGATTTCTTTTCAATCTCCTAAGTTGGATCGAAGCAGCAGAGTGATTGATGTTTGTTCTCTGAATTCCAAAACATGTTTTGAAGCAGCAGAGTTGAACAAAAAGCCATCATTTGAATGCGTTTGGCTCTCAGGATACTCCAGTCACAGCACGGGAGCTACCCACCCGACAGCTGTCCCGTGGCTGAAGTGAGGGACTTTGCAGGATCCGAATCTGTTGCATTGCAAAACTTCTCTATGTTCAGTTAGAATGTTTATGCTCATGTTATGTTTGATTATTAATGTTTATTTGAACGTCCATGAATGTTTATGATTATGAGAGTATATATGAGTGAGTTTGAGGTAAGCCAAATTTTCTAGTTGCGCATGCATTCTAGCACCGTTCGCATCTCATTGCAACTTGCATCGTGGGTTGGTCTGGGCTCACTCCATGTTTCCCTGCTCGCTTTATCAATCATTTACTAGGGCCTTCTTTATTGTCTTGAGTTTTATTTCAAAAAATACTTACTAGTTGTTTTTGTTGTTTTTCCAATTTATTTTTGACAAAGAATTGCTTATATTTAAACTTAAACTATTCACAATACTATCTTCCTTTTTAAGGCATTCGTTTTGATATGTCCAGTGTCCAGCCACTCTTTGATTCTGAGGATCAGACCGGAGACATCTGCACCTGGTGCTGAACCATTGCTACCAATTGGCTCTGGGGCCTTCTACGAGGTCGTGCCACTTGTCAAAAGCATGGACAGCCAGAGATGCACACTCTTGCCCCAAACATCCACCATTGCATTTGCAGGTTCCTCAATGCAAAGGTCCTTCTTTCAAAGTCTCAAAGTTTGTTCAGAGAGGAGACATATCAGAGAAGACATTGGGACATTCCACTTGGGTCAAGTCTTCAGCTCCAGAGCGCGAAGAGATGACTTGTGAGTAAACTGTATTTTCAAAAGATTCCTTTCATTAAGGGCCATTGGGGTCATCAAGGATCAGAATGCAACCGTTGTTTTGTATGGTTTTGATACTTGATATTTGTTTATCACCAGCACACACTGGGCGTACCAACTCTAAATCATGTGACACGCGCACTTTGCATCCGTGTTGGCATGTTATTGGTGGTGAGTTCGTTTGATGCTACGTGGGTCTATTGATTGCAGTCCTCTTCATTGAATATATTGAATTGATCTAATGCAGTCGTGGCCATTTTTCGTCTTCAAGACGGTTTGCGCAAGTGAACAATAGATTAAAAACCTGGGTAGCAGCAACACTGTGTTTGACCTCAACATTGAGATTTGTGGTGTGCGTTTTTTGTTATTTTGCTTTGTTGGGGGTTTGATTTTTGTATGTCCACCTACAGTAGTGATGTGCACATTTTCTTCTTGCATGTTTGCTTGTCTATCCATTCATCAACGCATCCACCCCCCCAAACCTGTATTGTATAATTTGAATTAATTTATATATGTTTTGTGACATGCGTCCGTGTTTGTCTCTGTATTTATTTTCCAAGTGTGCTGCAGTCTTGTGAAAAACGACAGTGATGTGTTCAGTTTTTCTATGTCTTTCTCTTCGTCTTTCCGAGTCTTTCTCTGCATTTCAAAATGTCGCTTTGCAGCGACTCGTCTCTCTGGCTCGCCCAGATATGACCGCGTGGCCATTCGATCTGCCCCTTCGGTGACTGCTACCACTGTGGAACTGAAACAGAAACTTGGCACATTTTCACACCTGAAAGAGTATCAGCATCATTGGGTCAGCTTGGAAGTCTTCACAAGTCAGTACCGACGATATATGAGATCCTGCTGGATAAGTGATGTTGTTTCAACCAGTGGAGTGCATTGTTTGTAATCACCAGTCGCTAAGCTTTATGCATTCTCTGGTCATCATGACATTTACATTTACTCAATTTGTTCTCCGTGGATTTTACATGATTCTACCACCGCTCATGCCACTCTTTTGCCCATGTTGGGACAAAATTCGGCCACAGGAAGGGTGACAGCATGGAACTCTTTGACTGGGACAGCAGCAAGCAATGGAGGAGATGTCCCGCTGATGCGTTTCTTGGTATACGAAATCAAACCCAGGCTACGTAGTAAGATGCTAAAGCAACAATTCTTTCCAGTGAAGCACATCAATTCAGACATGACGTGTTCCACTAGTTGGCTGGTCTTCTAAGCAGCGAACACACACAGATCAAATCAGAGAGATTTGATCTAATAGGCTGTTTTTCCCATCACCGCTGTTTCTCAAGAGAGAATTTGTTTTCAAGGTTGGGAACCACTGCTGGGTGGGTGATGTTGGATCACCCAGAATTTGGTCCTTTGGTCCGACCTCAGGTGGGCCACTCAACGATGTCCATGTTTCTGTTTCGCGATTCAGCATGGATTCACAACAGAATCTGAACGAATTCTGTAGCACCAGGTCAAGTGTTTCTGCCTTGGTTTCGAGTGCAAATTGGAAGGTGAATGATGCTTGAATGATGCTTGAAGGATGCTTGAAGGATGCTTGAATTGGGAAGACATATCGATAAATTCATCAAACAAAACCATGCCATGATTCTTACCCGGAGAACAAAAATCTATAAGAAAATCTAAGAGTCGCCTTCTCAGCTTGTTCTCCAGGAGTGGCCCTCACTCTCTCTTTACAGTTCTTCATGCTTTGCTTTTCACTTGTTCTCTTTCTTTGCTTTTCACTTGTTCTCTTTCTCTTCTCTTTCTCTTCTCTTTCTCTTCTCTTTCTCTTCACTTTCTCTTCACTTTCTCTTACGAAGTGCCAGGGAGCGCCTCTATGTGCCCGACCCTTGGAGCCATTGTGTGTAGCAGCAGCTGAAGCTCAGCTCATGGAGCTTCGGCGATTTCTGGAGGAAGGCGGGGAGATGCGGGGAGACGGCAACCAAAGAGAAGACAAGAACGACAGAGTTGCCAAAGTCGTAGATGAGTGTAGAGTAGTTACATAAATGTGTTTCTGATCGTTTCTGTCAGTGTGTTTCTATGCTTCTATTACTTCGGTGGCTACAGGTTATGTGAATATGCATTGATATGCTGTAGTATGAAACACTGAGACTGGAGTTTTCCAAGTTGAAAATCAACGAGTCGATCTGGAAACAATCTTCCCTGCTCGATATAAACAGCAGCAGGCCTTGATGGTGATTGTCCACAGTTCCGGAGAGTCGCAAGATGCTATAAGAAGGAGAACATCGCTAATTATTGGTTGTTGGCAATGCAGAGATTGATGGCTATACATTGCAACTGATTTGATTGATCATGATCACAATTTGAAGGCTGAGGCCAAGATCAACATTCCTAGTCCCAATCCATGCCAAGCGTGCCACCATGTGCCACCATGTGCCACCTTTCCGCGATCTTCCAGGCCACGATCCTTGCGTTTGCGATGCAAGTGGTGCATCTGCTTTGACTTTAGCAGCGCCGGGACACCCAGCGATATCATGCGATAGCCAGCTATTCTCAACTCCAGGATAAAACGGAGAAACTTTGACATGTAGATGTTCGACATAAAGCCAATACAAAAGTGACAGCTTCAGCATTTGGCTATGGAGCTGGATCTGTTGTAATTTCTTGATGAAATCCAAGCTGGAGAATGTTGGAGGGATGTTGGTGGTTGGAAAAGTGCAACCTTATCGGTTTTACTCGATGTGCGAATATGTTTGAAAGCTGTCAGAAGCACTTGGGCCTGACGTCCCAACTGAAGTGTGGGACTGGAACAGCATGGAACAGCATGGAACAGCAACCAGAATGCAGCCACTAAGCCATGTGCAGCTTGTCATCACACAGCGACCAACGTGGCCCGTGTGATGTGGCGTTCTTGACAGACACATGTCCACACATCACCCCACATGGACTGTCAAAATGTATAGTTTGCCTCGCTAGTCATGACATGTTTTTGCAATGCTGCATGCAAAATATGAACTAAGCCACTAAGCCAACTTGTAAAGGATCATAAAGGATAGTCTCCACAGTGAAGAATGTTCCTTGCAGATGTTTCGCATAGTCAGGAGAGCAGATGCTCGGGACTGCGTGGTTTATTTGATCGAGGTCGGCCTGGTCAGAGGGCAGAGTATATCTATCGTGGGATCAGATAGAACATGATAGAGAACGTGACTAAGAACGTGATAGAAGTGGTTTCAGATCAAGACAGCGGACACTCGTAAAATCTCTTCGTTGATCTTGCTGTGCTTAGCAAGAAGCATATGCCAAAAGCTATCCGACGTTTCACGGACATGCAGCCACGAACCCATCATTTTCAGTGTATGTTCCGTGGAATGTCAGGCTGGTGCTGTGACATCATCTCAGCAAGGCCAAGTCGCAATGGAGTTGGGAACTCAGCAAAATGTCAGATGGGAATCACTCCTTGTTCGGGTTTACTTCGAGGTAAGTGCAAGATCTGAAGCATCTCAAAGTAGTATGTATGTTTTCGCTTCGCAGAGTGAGGGCACATGCCTTGTCCAATTTTCCTGGTCAAGTGAGCCCAATGGTGACTATAATTGCATGACAACACTATGAAAGCATGTCACGGTAGCGACTCGACCTTTTTTGAGGAAAATGTACAGTAGATGAGGTCAGATGATCACAGATGTGTTTGCTTGTTTGTGTGTCGTGTGTGCAATATGTGGGTCTCTGTTCTTCATGGTTTTTCTGTGTAGAGCATTGTAGAGAGCTGGCCAGGGCAGCTGCAAGTCTTGGGACCAGATCTTTAATCGAAGCAGGGGCCCCGGGTGAGACAGGCCACGGATTGAGAGAAGAAAGAGGAGTAAAACACAGAGAGAAACACAGAGAAACAGGCAAACACAGAGAAACACAGATTCTACTTGCAAAGATCGTCATTTCCCCAAGGAATCTAGAACATTCACGTACATCCATGGTATTATGCCTGATGTTGATGCTGCTGCTGCTGATGATGATGATGATGATGGTGATGATGATGGTGATGATGATGATGATGATGATGATGATGATGATATTGATGATGATGATGATGATGATGATGATGATGATGATGATGATGATGATGATGATGTAGCGTCAAGATTGACCAGCTCTGTAAGGCACGTTTTGCTGCATCACTGATCAGATGCGAGCCCTGATGATGTTTTGTACTGTTCCGTCATGAGTCATGATCATTGGAATGTGGTCATCCAGCTGGCTCGTAGATGTTCAGCTTTGCGATAATCACTTCGCCATTGCCTCAGGTTTACCTGATACTGAATCCCTACTGATAGTGCTTTCTGACGATAATTCATACAGACTACTGTACAATACATACACACAAAATATCACAAAATATTATATATATGCGATCATATGATATATTATAGAGAAAGAGGTATATAAAATCATTTACAGTTAGCATGAAATATCATGTTGTTGCAGGCAGGAGAGAGCACAGCTAGCTCAAGAGTGACAATGTGAAACCCAGCCACATTGTCGCCAGAACTTACTCACACTGTTTTGCATCGTTTAGATGGTCATTGGCTGGTTCGCGTTTGTTCTGTTCCGCGCATTGTCGTGTTTCAGTATGATGTACTACAGGTATTCCGCATATGATTGCCATTTTCCGTGCTTTTGGCTAAAGCTTGTTCGTTTTGTCGTCTTCCAAGGCATTATTGGGCTACAGCGTTTTGGACAAAGGGCCTTTGGAGGATCTGCAAAGACGAAGGGGATATAGGGTGTTGCATAGCTCTTCTGAGGTGTTCTTGTGACTTCTTCTGCAAATGTTCAGCTGAGTTCGGTATGTCAAAGTGAGTCATGGCTTTGTGCTTTGCGAGGATGCACTAGCCGAACTCAGCGCTGATGCTCGCCTTGCAGCCGACAGGACATGGGATCCATTCTGTTCGACGGTTGAAGATTGCTCTGAGATGCCCAGATGCGTGCACTTCCCTTCACTTCCCTTCACTTCCCTTCACTTCCCTTCACTTCCCTTCACTTTCCTTCACTTCCCTTCACTTTCCTTCACTTCCCTTCACTTTCCTTCACTTCCCTTCACTTCCCTTCACTTCCCTTCACATCCCTTCACTTTCCTTCACTTCCCTTCACTTTCCTTCACTTCCCTTCACTTCCCTTCACTTCCCTTCACTTCCCTTCACTTCCCTTCACTTCCCTTCACTTCCCTTCACTTCCCTTCACATCCCTTCACTTTCCTTCACTTCCCTTCACTTTCCTTCACTTCCCTTCACTTTCCTTCACTTCCCTTCACTTCCCTTCACTTCCCTTCACTTCCCTTCACTTCCCTTCACTTCCCTTCACTTCCCTTCACTTCCCTTCACTTCCCTTCACTTCCCTTCACTTTCCTTCACTTCCCTTCACTTTCCTTCACTTCCCTTCACTTCCCTTCACTTTCCTTCACTTCCCTTCACTTTCCTTCACTTCCCTTCACTTCCCTTCACTTCCCTTCACTTCCCTTCACTTCCCTTCACTTCCCTTCACTTCCCTTCACTTCCCTTCACTTCCCTTCACTTCCCTTCACATCCCTTCACTTTCCTTCACTTCCCTTCACTTCCCTTCACTTTCCTTCACTTCCCTTCACTTTCCTTCACTTCCCTTCACTTCCCTTCACTTCCCTTCACTTCCCTTCACTTCCCTTCACTTCCCTTCACTTCCCTTCACTTCCCTTCACTTCCCTTCACTTCCCTTCACTCGGTTCATTCTGATGAGAACATCATTGTTGGTGGCCAAACACCTTTGCGACCCTAACATTGGCGGATCGCTGTGTTGCCTCAGCCCCAGGATCCAGGAGCAGCTTGAGGATGCCATGGCCGTCGTGCAGGAAGCTGATCTCGTGAAGTCAACATACTCTTCATAAGACACGTGTTTTTAAGGTGCATAAGACTCTTTTTAAGGTGCTTGAGATTCATTGTTTTTAGTGTGAAGAATGTTAGCACCAGACCAATATAGATCAATTTCCGAGGACTTATGATTTTTTTCTTTGATTGCGATACTAGGAAATCTGAGCATGTTTGAGCTAATCGATGCGTCAGTTGCCAATGCTGGTATGGGGCTCCATGTGGTAAGCTTCTAACACGCAAGTAACCAAGTGTGAGTTAGCCTCGTGGCACAGTACCGGCTGCAACGCACATATATGCACATATACAGGAGAAGGAGGAGGAGAAGGTGGAGACAGAGAGACTTTTTGTTGAGCTGGGATTCCCAAGCGTTTCTTCCTGCTCTGCGGCAGACTCAAAGCTTGCAATAAGAATCCACGACAATCCAAGTTCTTTTCAAGCAGTACTGTAGTCGATTTGTTCGTACATGCACCAGCTTGGCTGCATGTCTTGGAGTTGAATGACTACCGTGTTTTTTGTTTAAAGATATGATGGAATGTACAAGAAATCCTGGCAACTGCATGGCAGATCAGTTCGGCAACTCTTCCGGGTACGTTGATTTGTTTGCTTCTAGCGAATGCAAGAGCGAAAGCCTAGGCCAAATGCACCAAGAGCAGCAGCAGAAGTCAAAGGCATCAGCTTGGGTGAGATGGTGCCATCCGTGATTTCGAACTCTTTCCTCCATGAGTTGGGAGCTACCCATGAAGCCTTTGGGGGCTCACAAAAGGTGATTGCAGGGACGACTAGTGACACTTGTCCATCCTGGTGTCCACGGTGAACCTTGACAACAGCGTGCATCCAAAAGCATCAACTGACATGCGTGGTATGATTTATTTGGAAATTCGCAAACTCCTCAATATCGTTTGATGATCATGTTTCCACATTGTTTCCACGTATGTTTCCACGCAAGTTCCCATTGTTTCCGAGTTGATTTCTTCGTAATCGTCTCCTGTGACCGGCTTCAGATAGACCTTCTCCGCCTGTGAAGCCGCAGCGCAAAGGCGGAGTGCTGCACGAGGCACATCAAAAGATTTGAAAAGACGAAAATTTCAATGAAGGATTAAGAATTTGTGATATGATATGATAAGATTCTTAATTCTGCAAATTCAAAGAATTCCAAAGGTGTAAACTTCACAAGACAGATTTAAGAAGGATTAAGATCAAAATGAATTGAATATGGTTGATTATATAAAATCAAAGAAGAATTCACACGCTTGAGAAGAATTTTGCTTTTCTGTGTGTCGAGAGTTTCTCAGTTTGACAGGTGGTGCACAAAGCTGTGGCAATTCGGTATCTTCCTTCCACAACTGCAGATCTGGCAAGACACCTACGCCAAAGCTGTGAGTGCCGGGGAGTCGTGGAGGTCAAGTATCAGCTTTCAGTCATGCCTGCCACAAGCATCACAAGCTGTTTTCCATCTCCAAGCTGGTTGTACTGGAGAGGTTCGTAGTTGTGTCAAAGGAACGTTTGATGTTTATGACACTGCACCGCTTAGTTCCAAACAGTGAAAGCCCTTGCATTCAAAGCTTGAACAGTAAAATCGTTTCTTAGACAATGGCAGTTTGGATGTTGCTGAGCGTGAAAACATTTTTTCGATTGTGCGCAACTTTTTGATTGCTAAGGTGGGCACACGAATTTTGGGTCAATTTGTGGAACTCTTCGAAGAAAGTGCTACCTGATTGCATTTGAATGACATCGACCGCCTGTCGAGGATTTGTTCAGCCTTTTCCTGAATTTTCACAAAAGCTGACAAGGACTGTTCACAAGTTTTCCCCTGGAGATGCATCATAATTATGGCCAATGGTGGAAGGCCTCCGCATAGAATGATATAATGATATATAGTGATTTGATTATATCATTATCTTTGTTTTTTCGTTGCCTAGGAACTCAAAAGAAAAGTTGTGCTCTTATAGTTGATCAGATGTGATTTCGTGATTAAGATGTCAGCGTAGCTTGTGTTGAAAGGTTTCGAGACCCAAAAAGTACACACCTGCTGTTCCGGTGTGAATCGAATCCTCAGCACCCATAAACTGTTGCATTTAGTTTGTGGATGTTAGTCAAACAAATGACTTGAACTTTTGTTTGTAGATTGATTCAATGATGATGAGACATGTCCTGCAGCTGATTGTGTTCCGAGGGCGACAAAAAGTGGCGCAAGATGGAGGATCCTGAGACTGGAGATGAGGTCGGCATTCTCTATTGACAAAGCAGCATGATTGGTTTCTCGCTTTCTGTTTCTCTATGTCTCCCTCTCTTTGTCACTCTTTGTCTCTCTTTGCCTCTTCATGCCTCTTCTATTGTCTATCATTTTTCTCTCTCGTTCTCTTTCTCCTCTCTCTCTCTCCCTCTCTTTATCTTTTCTCACTTGTTTTTTCGTTCTCTCTCTCTCTCTCTTTCTCTTTTTCTTTTGCTCTATGTATCCCGCTCCCTTGGAGCTCCGTTTTTTTATCATCAAGCACCTAGTGTGTGTGTGTGTATAGAATACCCCTTTTGCGACACTTCTCTAGTGGCTGGTTTGTCAAACAACAATCACCAAGCAAAATAGGACTCTATTAGTCATGTTTAGTCATGTTCTGCCTAGTTCCCATCCTTGTAGCGAATGGAATTTGAAGAAAGATAAATTGCGATTGTGCGTCCTGCAGGAAAGAAGCTGATGGATGTTTACCAGTGTACGTTTGTACATGTTTGTACCATCTTTTCCGTTGCATGTCGAGCTGTTTCAGGGGTGGATGATGCTTCGTCATCCTCAGTTGGGCCCCTATGTGTGACAGATATGTCGGTAGACATTGTCGCTAGTGATACTGTCGCAAGTCCGCCATGCAATGATTTCAATCTGTATTTGTTCGAATTTTCATCATTTGGAAGTTCTGCTGAGCCAAAGGAGTCGGACATGCCAACAGCTCCAACAGGGCTCCAACAACATGCTTAGCACATGCTTCAACGTGCTCCAACTGCCGTCCTTTCGGGTGCTGCCTGAGTTGCTGTGAGTCGATCGAGGATCGGGGACTTACTTCGTGTCGTGGAAGAGGAGTCGCCATGGGTCGCTGTCGTTCACAACCACATCACTGAGTTCAAACATTGAAAAATCATATGAAGAAAAAAGGGTACAAAACGTCCCCCGCCAACTCTGATGGTGTGCACCACAATATTGGTATGTGTTGTTGACTTTCCTGATATGAGACGAGTGGTAGGCTGCATAGACATGTTGCATAGCATGGTTTTTCATGATTTTCTTTGGCACCGATGGACTGTTATTGGTTGGCATTTGGAGCAGAAACTGTTGAGAACATGCTCTTGACACTTTACTTTTCATTCAGTCAGATTTAGTAGTTGAAATCTCGAAACCTTGACAAGTTCTTGTTTTTATTTGGCAAGACAAAATGCTTTCCAGTAGAATCAGTAGAATATCCAGAAGATGGGCTTCAAGTGTGTTCTGGAACACCAAGATGATAGGACCGGCTTGAGTAGCCTTGCACTCGGTTTTCATCCTCGGGCGCAGCTGCAGAGTCTGCAGTGAAGATAAATCTCCCTTGCCTGGCCCATGCCAGAATGATAATGCAGGTACATGTAACTATTCATGAAATGCAGTGACAGTGTCTATGTGGAAATGTATATGATATGTATGATATTCAGCATTCTTCTCTTGCGCTTCTTCCAAGACTGAGGTTAGGAGCTCAAGTTCCAGTCCTTCGACAAAGGTATCGAAGGACGCAGTCGGTGCAAAAAAAGGGCCTTAATGCTGATCAAAGAGACTCGACAATCACCACAAGGAACAGAACAACGTTATTACTTTTCTCCCCTCATCGCAGGTGTGCAACTGGCAATGCAGCGTATCTCCCATGTTCTCTTTGAAATCCCTCGGAAGAG
>VSDK01015162.1:514461-546221 GCA_009767595.1 Symbiodinium kawagutii
GGAAGAGCATTTGATACCACTTGTTTTTGACAGATTAATGTGAACGCAACGGAGTGTCTGTCAGATTTGCTCCGATGGGTCAATCAGTGAGTGTGTAACTGAACCTGAACATGAGGATCACCCTCACCCAAGCCTGAACCGACAGTTTGCTTGCAATGACATTGCAGAATCGAAGTCGTTGAGCACCATGCACTCTTCAGTGTGGGACATTGAATGCAGGAAGACAAAGTAGGCAATGGCTCAGCCCAAAAAAACTGCAGCAAGCAAGCTCAGCAAGCAATTCTCAAGATCAAACAGTTGCTCCATACCCTCGAAGCAGTGCCAACGTATGATGGCTAACATAGGCAGACGTATGCAGACCATTGCCCAGAGCGTACCAGGGCACCAAGCAACTGGCAAAGCAAATACTCGAGTCCAGGATGAGACAGTTGACTTTGGATACCACTCTTCCTCCAAGGCCACATGAAATAGGGTCACTATGGGATGCTGTTGGTAGTTTGAGCACCCAACTATTTCGATTTTGTTTGCAGAGTGTCAGTTATTCTACAACCACAAGAAGCAAGTCTCAGACTTTTGTATCTCTAAGACTTTTCATGTCAAAAGTCAATGGCACTATGGCTTTCAAATATCCGTATTTGGACCTGGCTTGGCGGCGTCTTTCTAGGTCACTTGACTTTGACAAAATGAATGGGTGCTTGCCACAAAGCAGTTGCCTGTAACAGCTTGATTCGTTCTTAGACACAATTTGGCATGCACTCATTTGCTTATTTTTGCATTTCTTTTCTTTTTTTGGATGCTTAAGTATCGACTTCTTTTCATTTCTTTGCAGAACCTTGTTGCTTGGCTGCTTAGTCTAGGCCGGCTACATCCGGTTTCTGGCATTCTGCGTTTGAACAACTGTCTACACAAGCACTTGCGTCTGGAAGAGGACTATAATGTTGCTTGTGCGGCACTTTCTTTGGGAAATGCAAAGTGCTTTTGTTAGTGATTTCCAGCAACGAGTCACGCGATGCAAATCCAAAATCTCAATTTCGTTTAGCAAAAGCCTCGATGTTTAACGATGGGCTACGTTGGGGCCTCGTATTTCTTGTGTGCTAAGCAGGCCCTTAGGATCCCTTCGAGGCTTTCCTTCCTCTAGGCTCATCCCGCCTCCGGGCTCCCAGGTTACGTCTTGCTTGCCTAGCCCTTGGGGTCCCTATGATCCGAGTCTCTTGGCAAATTTTTGGATTCTCTTAGGCTCTATGTAATGTCTATGCAATCGGTTGTCCATGGTTGTCCTACGAGTTTTCTTCAAAGCCAGGATGATTGGAGGTGAAAGTTCTGTAAATCTTGTGAGAAGAGAGACCGAGCCAATGGTCGTGGTGGCCAAAGGCTGATGTTCACTATCATTGCACATGAATCCTGCTTGGACTGGTGTCGAAGTATTGATGCTCTCGATCAAGTAGCGTTTGGCCTTAACATGGAATCGGAGGGCCATAGCGGACCCCGTGCAAGTGGCTAAGATATGGGCGGTAGAATGAAGCCGTTGTTCAGTGGAACTGCAGAGGCAAGATCGGCAGTCCTCCATCTCAATCCTCTTGGCATGAGTTGGTGGATGTATACGATGTGAATGGCCAAAGTCTGGGCAATGCGACTGCGTGGGAGGTGAGGCGGGACATGCCTTTGCAGCCCTCCCGACATAGAGACTCACAAGTGAAACTTCTTGAAGAAACTGATTAATTCTCTCTTTGGAGATGGATTTTGTGTCTCCAAAGATACTGAGTTTTTCTGACGTTCCATTCTTTTCCCAATCAATACTGTATTCTCGTGTATTCTAGTGACCTTTTCAATGGCTTCTAGATGCTTCAAGATGTTCTCAAAAAGCAAAGTGAACAGACTTTACATTGACACATTGACCGTCTCACAGTAAAGGCACAGACTTCTTGCCTTTGGCACCAGACTGTGTATGCATCTTGCCTGCAGCTCGCAGCATCCCGAAGCTAATTTTGGCCACGGTGTTCGATGGTGCTGACATGTGCTGAACGTGCTTTCAGAGAGTTGTTGGATTCCATACAATGTGACGCCTGTTCAGGATCTGAAATTAAGTGAAAGAGAGACTGAGACAGAGGTCCTCACAAGATCTCACAAGCTGCGCTACATTGATAGAATGAATAGTCATGGAGTGACATCAAAACGTTCGCAACAGGATGCTCAGGATGCGCTGTGAAAAACTTCAACGGTAGTTCCAACGGTTTTCAGAAGTCCGCTATAAAGGGCTAAGCAGGCAAAATTAGAAACAAGAACAACGAAAGCGTACTTTTAGCCACGACAACAGCAGCAACAGTGGCAACAGTGGCAACAACTGCAGCGGCAACGGGAACAGCAACGGCACCGGCAATGACAACCAGCAGAAGGAAATCACAGATTCAAACAACTAAACTACTAGAGATACACTTTAGGCATGCTGAGGCCATTTGGAGCACAAAAGCTTTTGCCCTCGTACTTTGCTTTCAGTGCCACTTTAGAATCTGCAGAATTGCAGCTGTTCCCCGGAGCAGAACTTCCTCCCAGAATGCGAGGATTCGCTCCACCAGTGTGACACAGGTGATCCTCCATCTCCCAGATGAGCGATTTCTTTTTCAGCAGCGTGCTGCATGGAAGTGGCGGATGGGAGGTCTATGGGACTTAGGAGATGGGTTGCATGCATTGACGGGCGAAGTTTGAGAGCGTCTTTGACAGATCTGAGCCAATCAGCTGCGCACACAAGAAGCTTGGGCTGAGGAGTTGGAGGGTTTTTCAGCAACCAAACATTGTGTTTTTCAGAAAGAATATGAAGGAAATAGAAAATGAAGAAATGAAGATAAGATAAATTAAATTGGTTTCAAAATAGAAATCGAACGACAAAACCGTTCCCTCAAAGACCTGAAGAGCCACGCAATGAAGACCTGCGCAGGACTCTCCGAGACAGTGGAACTTGCTGAGGACCTTTGGACGGCTGCAAATCGTGCAGTCACCGAGGACGGTCTCAGAACTTGGACCTGTGAAGATCTGTGAAAATGAAAAAATGACAATTTCAATCCATTTCAATCCATTTCAATCCATTCATCTAATCTCTTGAAAATATCCTGCTTATTTTGTTCTTCATACTTGTATCTTCCTTATTCTTCCTTAATGTTTTCTCTTACTACATCTTTCCTTGTCTTCAAACTCCGCTTCGACAAGGAGCTTGGTGAGCACGCTCCTCGCCCTCGTTTGCGAGAATGTTGCCGTTTGAGCTCAGGCGCCCATGTCAAAAAGCTTCAAGGCGATTAGGACCTTTGCGAACTTGCGCATCTTACACTATTTATCTACTTCCCTTATATTATCTTTACTAAGATACTTATATGAATATTTAATGCTAATATATGTCTAATTACTTAAATCGTCACTCAGCTTTAGTGAGCTTTTCAATGCTTTTCTGATCATTGCATTTTTTGTACAAGTTTGATTCATGGACAAGCACTTGGTCAGGATGGAGCGGGGCAATGCCTAAGATGCAGGCTCCAGCACCAAGTTACGGTGTGTCAGTTACAATATATAGACTCAATTATAAATGGACTCATTATGATTATTTTTTCCCTTGTTGTTCTTGTTTTTTCCATTTGTTGCAGTGTTGCAGCGTTGCGCCTTTGCAACTCAGAAGGGACACTCTTCAGTCTTCAGTTCATTTACCTGGACACAGTGTAGAAACTGCTGAAAGACATAGAATCTTAGAAGCTTGCAGAAGTCCCAGGTCGACTAGGCAAACTAATATCAAGATTCCACACAGAGGAAGTATGTATTTCTGCGTGTACCTATGTACCTGTATATGTATTTCTCACTGGGCAAAACTCCGGGCTTTTCGTTTTTCTGCGCGCCAGGTGTGCCAAGCAGATCACAATGTCGTGTTCACGGCGCTGGGAGAAGAGCAGACTGACTACGGTGAGCGAGATGCTGAGGACGGAGATTGTAGGGCTCGGATGGGCTCAGTGATGTGGCGTACAACTTGGGTTCGTAGGAACGCCGTGCCAAGTCTTGGGAATGGTTTTCTTTGGTGTTGAGATGAGCCAAGTCTTCCCCAGCTGGCTAAAGGATGAGAGAAAACACTGCAGCTCAGATTAATTAGTGACACTTACTGTAGCTCACCTCTATGCGCAACTAGTGATCTACATGGAAGCATTTTAATCTGTGGATAAAAATGGATAAACCGCAAGCAAAATTGTCACGTGTGCTGATAGAAAACTGCGGATATATGTCAACCATTGCCATCAAAGATTGAGATGACTTTGCGCGAGAGGTGGAGACTTTGGAGTACTGGACAATGAGTGAATACCAACGTCGTTCAGATTCCTTGCCGCAAGAGTCACAAATTTCAAAACCTGAATTCAAAATAATTCAAATGGGTAAATTTCTGAGCGAAGCAGCGAAGCCTGAATGAAACCTGTCACATCATGTCACTATTTTGAGCCTTGAGAGCCTGAGGAACTGGATCCTTTTCAATTCGCTCCATGGGTTCATGCGCTGATCCAGGGATGCTCTGAATGCTTTCCAAAGACAGCAGAACTGTGAAGCAAACTCAGCATATAAGAAACTGTTCTTTGCAATTCACTGCATAATTGTGTGTATTCTTTGTCAAAACATGTCAAAACCAAATAGACTCTATGAAAAAGTGGGATGTTTTACTTGATCTATGTATGTTGCGACACGGAATACTCTCTTCTTTGGGGGACGTTCACCTGCATACCGTGATTTGTACTCCCAAGTGGCAAAGACAGAACGAGTTTTCAAAACACTTCTAATCACTATTGATATCTATTGATTCGATGAAACAGAACTGCCGCAGCTATGATTCCTGTTCGGCAGCTTCCAATCACGAGCTGTTGCAGCACGGCTCATTGATCGTGCCACAACAGCAATGCGCAAGTGTTGCAATCAGCCGGCCAAACGAGCCTTTTCCAGAGGCTGCTTCGGCAAAAGCGTCCGCAGGGGACAGGTCTTGGATGGTCTTAGCACATGTTCAGATTTTCTTCTTGGCAACGATATGAGCATTTATGGGAGCCCATCTGCAACTCTGCATTTTCTCTGCAATGCTTTGCAGGTCAAAGAAGTCACCGGAAGGAAATGATAGCTGTGAGAAGCGGCCCGGCAGTAGAGACTGAAGCCGTGGCACTGGCTGAGCTTGCAAAACTGGTAGCTGTATGCTTGAAGAAATGTGAAGAACATCCTCCAATCTCCTCTATTAAAACAGCCACATTTGACACAGTGGGTTGGCGGTAGTGAGGGCGAGCCCCGTTTCTTCAGTTTGTTTTTGCATTGTAAAAACATAATTGCTGTAATACGTTTGCCCTGCCCTCGACAGTCAGCTTTTCCGAAAGTAAAATTCCCGCGCAAAGCTGCTGTTTGTGACATTGAGATCCAAAAACCTAAAAACCCTAAACATCCCTGTAGCCTAAAAGCCACAAATCATTGCGTGTAAAGACAATGTTCTTACAACTCACCATGTGGACCCAAGATCTTCAGCTGCACTGTCTCACTTTGTAGGGGCGAAGGTTGGGTGTGGGGTGATCTTTTTTTTTAGCAATGATCGACTAGCTCACTTGTTCAAGGTGCTCAAGTTCTGTTTGTTTTTGACCCACATGTGCTTGACTCTGAAGGGGCAACCTAGAGATACCTAGAGTATCGCAGAGTATGGTCCAGTGCTTAAACTGTGTTATCAGGTGATACAAGGACCTTCTGCATAGTTTTTCGTCGAGGACAAGCGAAAATGAGTGACAAAGCGACCAGAGAGTGCATCAAAGCAGCGAATGCCAGCGACTTTTCCTCGTCCAGTTTCAGTCCAGCCTCTCATGGTTTGGAAGGCTCAATGACGCCGGCAGATCATGAGAGGAGAATTACCAGCTTCACAAAGCCGCACACCAAATATACCAAAATACTTGAAGTACTTCACTATTCATGACAAACACTATATAATGGCCATTCACCACACACACTTAGAACTCATGGTGTTTTATCAGTTAAAGGTTATAATTATAGTTAAAATCCTCCAGTAATCGACAGTAGAATCAAGAGATTCTTTTCCCTTTACAGTTTTTCCCCGGATGCCAAGAACTTCGAAAGCTCTCCGAAATGCCCTTTGCTTTGCTTTGGAATCGTCAACTTCTTGGGCAAAGAGTGAAGCTGGGAAAAGGACACATCTAGCTCCAGCACTGCGGCTACACAGAGTCACTGTATCTCACTTTATCGTTGAGGCCATCCTCCTTGCCAAACAAGGTCAAAGGAGGTATTCCATGGTGTCCTCTTGGACATCTCAACACAACACTACACAATTCTCCCTACATAATTGGATTCTGAAACAGCTGTTTGCCAGCTGCATGATAGTTGAGCTTTTGTAAAGCACTGTGGTAAAGGTGTCAGCAGAGACAATACATAGACAATCCCAATCTCAAAACTGGATTGGCGACTGGACTAAAGTGGTTTGCATAGACAAGCAAATAAGGCTGATTCCCAAAGTTGCGAGGCCCGCTGCATCATCCACGGAGCTAGTAGTGTCGAGCAACATATATCAGTTGGCATCACAGGCCACATGCGAGAGGTACAGTAAGGAGCAATAGAAAAACAGAATCCCACATGTTGGGCATTGATGGGCATTGGGTGTTGTCGTATTTCCAAATGGGTTTGGCAAAGTTCGAAATTTGATGAAATTTGGACATGTTTGCTGGGCCGCGGAGCATAGTCACATATATAGTCACTGTATGTCACTGTCCCGTGAATTTTGCATTGCAAAGCAATCTGAAATTCAGAGGATCATATCATTGCCATAGCATTGTGATGCATTGTGTCATAAAATCATGATGTCATTGTCTTATTTTGATTCTTCGAGCTCTCTAGGCTCAAGTCGAAACGCCTGAAGCACCGCTTTTCTCGATTTCTCAATGGGAGAAGCTTGTCAAAATTTGTCAAGGCGATAGATGTCCTCTTTGGATGTCCTTCTTTGGTCGAAAACAACAGGAAAGGGCCTAGCTAGGGCGCAACAACGCACGGCACTTTCGCAGTCCACTCAATGGCACAGGCAACAAGAGCTGCCTATTTGACCAACACAACTCCTTCTGGTGGCCGAAGAACACATAAAATCCTTTATTGTGAGGAACCCATGATTCGAATATGAGGATGCAGAATGATTTTCCGAATGATACAGATGTTTTGATCAAGATATTGAGGGTCCATTGCATTCACTTTCACTTTCACTTTTAAGTTGGGGAATTGCACTGTGTTTTCTGTGTTTGATTGTGTCTTACTGTGTTTCGTACCTGGTGGGAAACCCAAAAGGAGGAAATTGAGCTGGGACTGATATCGGCTGAGGACGTATGCGCTACTGCGGAGTTGTGCCACACACATAAGCCGGAGGTGACCGTGTTCTATGAGCCAGAAACCCACACTGTATGCTCTGTGGTGAGAGACCCCAACAGCTACAGAGTGGCCGTGGTCGATTCAGTCATGGGATTTGACTTTTCTTCTGGCAATACCAACACTGCGCATGCTGACCAAGTGATTGAGTGGATTCAGTCTCAGAACCTGGAAGTGCAATGGATCCTCGAGACCCACGCGCATGCAGATCACCTTTCAGCAGCACCCTATATCCAGAGCAAGCTGGGAGGGAAGATTGCCATTGGCGAAAACATTCGCCTCGTTCAGGATATGTTTGCAGGAGTTTTCAATCTTGGTCCAAACTTCCCAAAGGATGGATCTCAGTTCGACAAGCTCTTTGCAGATGGCGAGACCTTTCAAATCGGTGAGCTGAATGCCAGTGTAATCTACACTCCAGGTCACACACCAGCTTGCGTATGTTCCTTTGTTTTGCCTCTGGCAAGTTTTTTTCAGGGCAATATTGATTACAATCGTTTATAACCACACACCTTGCAATCGCTTGCAACTGTTCTATAATGTTTTGCATTGTCCTTGGTTTGACCATCATAAGAATCTCGTGAGTGCTGGTCAGCAAGGTTTTCAGTTCGAGTGAGAGGCTCCAGTCGGAGGGTTTTGTGTTTTTCCTTTTGTCTATTTCTCTCTCTCTCTCTCTCTCGGGTATGGCGAAAGGTTTGTGTTCCTCTTCAGATCTCTTGTTTCTGTGGAGAAAAAGTGGCTCCTGGCACTGTAGGCTATCTGATTGGCGATGCCCTTTTCACTGGCGACACCCTTTTCATGCCGGACTATGGTACAGCCCGCTGTGACTTTCCAGGTGGGTCTTCCAAGATGCTCTATGAATCCATCCAAAGGACGGGCAATGTTGGTTCGGAAGATTTCGGAAGGCAACCTTCTCTTTTGAAGTTTCCAACCTTGAAATTATTTTCGAATTATTTGCTGCTTCAAATTGTGCATAGTTTGTCGCACAGATTCACAGTCCAATAAACTATAAACTGGATTGATGATAGATATGATGACAGAGCAATCTCCCATAAAATACCCTCTGGAAATCGATTGGCTGACTTGTCCAGGAAGGCGGTCCGCCTCTCATCATATTCCGTCATGTATACTCGGTAAGGAGTCGAAAGCTGCATGCTGCTTGCATTGATATTTCGATTACTTTAACATACTTTAACTGTGATTGTCCCGCCAGATGGGCTCCCTCGGAGGATCATGATGCTTCCAGACGAGACTCGAGTCTTTGTTGGCCATGACTATCTTCCCAAAGATGGCAGACAAGAGTTTGCTTGGGAGACCACGATCGGTGATGAAAAGAGGAGCAACATCCACATTGGTGGTGGAAAGTCTGAGGAGGAATTTTGTCACATGCGTGACAGTCGTGATGCGCAATTGGCAATCCCGAAGCTGATTGTTCCCTCCGTCCAGGTTAATATTCGGGCTGGACGATTTCCTGAGCCAGATGAACATGGCAATGTGGCGTTGTCATTGCCTATCAATAAGCTAAGCAACAGGGGTACTCTGAATCCATGAGATTTTCGTGCCCTTGCGAATTTCAATTGTTTTCCCTTTGATACCGACAGGAACCTACTTGCTTCGCCTTGTGAGAAATATCGGTGTCGGAGAGTATCAGAAGCTTTCTTTTCAACCAACTTCTTGCTTAGTCAGATCAGTTGGAGGTGAGCGCAAAAGCGCCTTCCAAATGGAAGTGTCGGGGCAAAAGATTCCTGCAGATCAGCTTGCGCCGTGGGATCTTGCAGCCGGTTTTCATCGTTTTTCCACGCTAAATGACCTCAAGTAATGTTGAATCGTAAAGGCATGTTTGGTAAGTGTGCTCTTTTGTTAAGCACGATTTCTGGGTAACAGGGATTAGATCGCAATTTGGTGGTGGGCTCTCGTTTGGACGTTGAAGGTAACAAGATAACACATTGGCATAGAATATTGGAACAATCATGGCACATGTACCTGTAGCGACTGCAAACACAGGAGTCAGCAGAGCAGACTGTTCATTATATTTTCTTGTTGTAGAAAGACTTGCTGAACAGAGTGAAGTCTATACTGCTTTGCTATTTGCAATTGGTTTGCTTAGATTGGCTTGTATGTTGGTGAATGCTGATCGCAATTGTTCTTGGCTTCATGAAGTCCAAAGCAGCGGACTTGACGCCAAAGGTTGGAGCTTGACCTGCAACCAAGTGGTCACAAAGACTGTGACAATTCCTTTGCAGAAAGCAAGCCTTAAAATATCTCTGATGGTATGATTTAATTGGTCGTATATAATTGAATATAATTCATATGGATAGAATGTCGACCGTAGTATGTACTAGTGTGATTCGTGATATGATACAACAAGGAACATTACTTCAATATACTTCAATAGCACTGGTGGTAGCAATAAGATGCAAGTGTTTGCAAACAACTCATTGCTTCTTTTGGGGTCATGAATGTAGATTCACTTAGATCAACAGGTATTCATTTTTCCGACTTCTTGTTTTCACACCGGCATTGAACATCTCACTGAAATATTCCATTTAACCGGGATATAGCTTTTCGTTTTGCAATGTCGGCTGAGTGGCATGATCAAGAGTGCTTATCTCAGTGGAGAAAGAAGGCTCCTCACTGACCATTGCAACTTCTGGAAGGCAACACCGGGCTTGTGTCACCGGCTTCAAGTTTAATAGCGCCCGGTAGGACAGCACAGTTTCGAAGATGTTAGGTGCTAAGAATCATTGTCCGCTATATGATTGCAAGACCTATACATTTTGAGATCAGAACGCATTTGAGTGTAGGAATTTGGAACCTATATTTTCCGATATGTTCGAACAAGAAACGGCATATAAGCCATTCTGAATTGCAATCATTGGCCCACACAAGGGCAGGCTTGAGATGAATGGACTTACCTCAATGAATGCAAAGCTTTGTGACAGCATGGTGACTGCGATTTTTCTCAGGCTTTGCCGCCTTTTGATATCATTGAGCTCAGCAGAAAGGCACACGATGACATAGCAGATGGTGGTAGGAAAGCACTTATTAAGACTTGTTGAGTCTCCGATGAATTGCAGATGCCGAGGCCAAGGTTGAGTTCTTTGAGAGATGTATATAGTTGGGTTTTCGGTGATTGGACCAGAGGCTATGATACTCAGACTTTTCTCATGTCTCCCCAACATGATGATACATGAAGCTCATCTAATATTTAGATGCAGACCTAGATACATTTAGATCACTTAAGTCTCACATTGTGGCTCTTGAGACATGACAAAGCACCCAGATTTGCGCGTCCAAAGAGCTGTTTTCGAGGCAAGAACGACAGACTGCAGAGCTTGCCTTGGAAGGCTTCAGTGAAGTCCAGTTGTTTTTTTTGTTAGGTTGACACATTTTTTTTACTCGTTGTCCACTACACATCAAGACACATCAACGCCTCGTCATGCTGGGAAAGAGAATGAAAAGCCTTCCAGGATCCATTACATTCACATGTTTCACTTGAATATTTTCCAGGGTCTTGTCGTCTGTACTTTTTGCCAGCGTGCAGGTGTCAAATGCTCTTCCGGGTTCCCAGCTAGGCATAGCGGCACAGCATCACGTTGAAAAACTGTAGTGAATTGCGTTTCTTTTGCGCATTTGACATCAGTTCGAGCTGGAACTATGACCTCAATTCTTATCATAGAAATCACGTATCATTTCATTCTCAAGAGTCGAAACCGGGTTTCCCCTTAGCCACTTTGGCATGCTGGTCGATAGTCCAATGGCTCGTGATGTGTCTCAGATTCTACCCGTTTTCAGTCCTTGATTCTTTGCAGACCAGTGTTGGTGATGCAGACTGGAGGCTAAGTAGTTTTGGTGCTTGCGGGCCGAGCAGTCAGGACATCCGCAACTTCCCAAAGGATGAACGATGTGTTTTTCCGTGCTCCATTTATTCTTTGCGACAATCTTTCATGCTTTAATTGTAAAGATGGAGGGCACACAATCACAACGTGGTTTTCGCAGTCTTGGAGACGTGCTATCACAAGTCATAGTTTACTCGATTCTAAGTGATTAGATGTATCATTTTAGATGGTTTCTTTATTATGTGCATTTATGTGCTATATACTATGTTTGGTCAATAAAATTTAATTGCTCGCTGTATATGCGCAATTCATTGATGTAGCACAAAGCAGGTATTTAATTACAGCCTTTATCTTTGTTGACGTTCTGCAGACCAGGCTGTCAACACAGCTTCTGCCAAGTCGAGTATTGTAACATTGCCTGAGCCCGGGATCATCTAGGTCGAGGTGTAATCACGAGGTATATTATGCAACCAATGCAGCAAAATACACGTTGAGATGTTCCAAGTCTACGCAGTAAATCGTTGGAGGATGTGCTGCCTTTGCGAAAATTAGCTCTGACGATTTTGTGCCCCGGCTGAAGATTCGTACGATTTGCGAGGAACAATACACTTTGATGCTTTAGTTCGTGAACTGTTTTCCTTGTGCCAGGCTGCTTTTCGATCCTATTGCAAGCACAACTAATGGGTTTTTTGTACTTGATTCATCTTGATTCTTAAGTCTTGTGATTGTGGACTGTTCTTTCAACTCGGAGGGAGGAAAACATGAGAGAGAGAGAGAGATCAGATAGCCACCAAATGATACCGCAATTGTCAGCAATCAATACATTTCAGAGGATGATGGTGCAGGGTTTGACCAGAAGGAATGAGATTCGCTGCTGAGTCAAGGCGACAGATGACACAAAAAAGCTGGTCACAGATAACTCAAGCAGACCAATCAGCATGTCGCGAGGCGTGCTGGAGGATCATTGCTGTGTCGATGACAGCACTATGTACTTCATCCTACTTCTGACCAACCTGAAGACAAATCTCATTAATTTCGACAACGCGATTGAAAAATTAGATTTTCTTGATGCGATGAAGTGCCTGTGCGTACTTGTGTGCAGTTTTGCCTCGAGCAATCCGAGCATTTCAGCAGTGCCTAGAACATCTCGGACCACTTCTCTGCAAGGATTTTACCGTGGAGCGCCACGACAAAGTCCTGTCAGCCACTGTCACGCTTTCAGAAAATTAGGCAACATAGTAAATTACTTGCTGATTTTAAAAAAAGCAATGAATTACATAATTGAATGAATTTGCACTGAATGTATGGTAAAGCATGCTCAAATATAATATATGATATTCACTAAGCTTTACAGTAGATCAAACTCATTATGATCAAATCCGTTGAGAGGCTTTGCTGAAGGGCCTGAGCGAGCCAAGCTCGAGTCTTCAAGGCGAGGTAAAAAAACAAACCCTGAATCCATTTTCAAAGGCAGACCTGTGGAAAACTGGTGCTGGGATTTGATTATGTTTGATCGCGAAATATTGCCAATTTCTCGTGAAATCAGCAAAAGATCCGGTATGCCACAGAATCATCCAGAATATTCATTGACTCGTTTGTTGGTGCTTTCTTTGGCGCTTTCTTGTTTGCAGCCATGGTGGTTTGATTCTTGTGTGCCTGGGGCTGGGTTCAGGTCTGCTGTTTGTTTCCATTGCCAACGTGAGATCCGCTGGTGCTTGGCCAGCCGAAAACCCAGGCTGCCCAGGCTCTGTTGGAAGCGACTCATCACAGCTGTCATCTTCATCGAGATCTCAGCACCTGCGAATGTTTGTGTCCGATAGAGGAAACAAATGTGAAGGGTGTAGTGACTCAGTGGTTCACTTGTCCACATCGGTGTTCTAATTTGGCTGCTCTTGTCGGCGCTATGCAACTGCCCGCTTTTGCAGGGTGCCGACTAACCCTCTTTGATCCGTGGAAACATGATGGAACATGATGAAACAGCAGTGCGAGTTGAAATGACAGAATCACAAAGCGCTCAGGACTTGGATCAGCGTTTGATGAACGGACTTAGACCCACTTGCAGCAGCTCAGAGGCGAGAGTGGGCCTTCCAACATTGCGTCTTCCAACCATTGCTCGAAAGGAAGAGAAGACTTGGCAAGCCTATCACCACAGCTTGAAGGAAGAAGCGAAGCTAACAACACGAGGTTTCTGCAGTTCGTAAAGAGAGGGAAGAAATCTTGAGAGAGTTTAGAGATGTTTAGAGCGTTCAGAGACCTGAAGAGTTTCGGAATTGCCAACCTCCATATGCTGGAGACTCTCGGAGTTGGCCTTGCAGGCTGTTGCTTGCGTCGAGTGTTGCAACCTGAGCAAGATTGTTCGTCACGTCGGAAAGTTTCGGTTGATATATTTGATAATACTTCTTGATATTGCTGTACCTGATATTGTTGAAAAAACATGTGTTCCTTTCGAATGGAAGGATAGAAAAAAACAGTGTTGAAGCGAAGGCATTGTGGCACTCCTTGACGAAGGCAACTTGGATGCTGGGCTCCCAGGAATTCCAAGTGCCTTTTTCTTGCCTCGTCTTGCCTAATCTTGCCTTCTTTCAGGGAAGTTTTCTCATGTTTTCTCAACTTGTTTGATCGTCTAAGTATGTCTAACTTGTCAGGGTGCCGCATGTTGGAAGGTAGGTTGCGCAGGAGTCCCGATGCGATGGCGTCATGTCGTCATAGCAAGGCGTCGAATTTATGGATAATGATGGATATGATATGATATGATACAGTGATTAATGTAGTCTTCTGTAGTACAGCATGAACACAGTAATATCATACCGTAGTCTACAATATCAAATTATCTCTCATATTATACATGATATATATATATCGATCTATCTTCTTCTTGAGTCTACTGTCTTCGCACTTTCAGATCTCACGGTGAGCCCATTCTCCGGAACGAAGTGACCGTAGCTATTATTAGAGCCACCTTGACTTGCAAAGTCTTTCCGCAGCCAACATGTGCTGAGGTTGTCAAGTCGTTGAGCCAACTTCAGGCAAGTTGTTGTGAGAATTCACGGGCAGCAGCAGCCACAGCAGAGGGTTTCCAATCATAGATTCATTGCGTTAGAATGCTGTAGATCTGGTATATGTGCGAAAGGGGACATGGCGAGTTCAGCCAATGGCTTTCGCATTTACAATTTCTGAAACCATGGCGCGCACGCATGCTCGCATAGGCTCCCCTTCTTCAACTGGTAGCTTCCGAGGCTGGGATCCCAGAACTGCAATGGTTGTTTTGTTATTGCATTTGCTCTTTATTGACTGAAATATGATATGATACAATATGTGTCTCTATATATCTGTTGATTTAGGATGATGTAGGGTTTTATCATTGATAGTTTTGTTTTGTCCAAACTTTTTGTACAAACAGGATCTTAGAGTAGAGTTGAATAAAATGTCTGGAAGGTGCACTCATGTCAGATCGCGAAGCACTGAAGGGTTTTGCAAGACTTTGCATTTGATTTCTGCGGCTTCCAGGTATCCCCTGAGCTCCGCAGAAGCTGCGTTCCGATCTCAGAAATTGATCAGACGACCATCAGCTGAAAAACCACATGACCGTTTTAGACGAGTTCTTCAAATTTCTTCAATCCCTTTCAATCCTTTTGAGTTCTCCCTGTCACACCTAACAACAGAATTTGTGTACTTCCTGCTGATTTTGAGCAATTGGAAGCTGACCAGTTCAACTTCCTAGTGAGGGATTGCAACTTCTACAAAATTGTTGACGTCCAGACACACCTTGATGGCAATAGAGACGACATGAATCATCCTTAGTCATCCTTCAAAGCAGCTGTTTCCAGCTTTGTTTGTTACCGCTCTGTTTATGGATCTGGGGTATCCATACCATGCCTATTGACGCGAACCCAGAATGCACCTCCATTGACCAACGAAAACTGCGCAGACATACTTTTGGCCAATAAGAAAGTTGTCAGAGAGCGAGTTACCACGTGCCACACCTCCTGCCGCCTGCCATTCTAGTTGGATAACACCGCAGGTCAGAGGAGTCTGACTTTGCATGAGCCAAACTTCAATACTTCCCAGTCTCATCACTTGCATTTCTGTCGAAGCAGTTCCAAGTGACACTTGTTGCCAAGTGCCCGAACAGCAGTTGGAATTGATGTATCATGTTTTACTGAAATATTTTTACTGAAATATTTAAGTTCCAGATGAACCATGATGAACCATGAGCCTTTTTACAGTCAGAACAGTGGAAGTTTCAGTGAGAAACCATGAGAGTCCCAGGTTCGAGCTCATGTCTCCAGCCGTCAACTGAGCCCGTTCTTGGACTCCATCAACTGAGCCCGTTACAGAGATGGAGTCCACAGAATTCCCACAGAGTTTTTACTCACTTCCAGTCAGACAACCCATTGCCCCGGCCATTGCAAGCTTGTAGAGCTCAAGGACCCGACCAAACAAATCCACGGGGAAAAGATTTGGAAAAGACCACGTTGTGCAAGACATAAAATGTCCGGATACAACGTGAGAAGAGCGCATCGGACAATCATGTAGCAGTGCGTAGGAGTGCTCTCATGCACGGTCACACCTCCAGCACGCACTTGAAGGGCAAAGAACAAAAAGGCAACTACAAAAAGAAAAACATCTATGTTTTCAAAAAGTTGAAGTTCAGGTTGATACAGTCACTCTGTGTTTTTGAGGTGCAGAAGCAGATACTTGAAGTCATTGTCGATATGGTGGATTCCCTGATGGACTTGTCCATTTCCACTGCCAAATAGGGCCAATTGGATTGAACATATCTCATATCTCAAACATTCTAAAACAGTTATTTATGTTCCATAGTCGATGCTCTCGGTAACTGCAAGAGACTACACACTGACTTGACAAATACAGAGGTGAAATGAGGACATTTGATTAGCTGCTGCCTGACCGGTGCCATGAATCTCCGGGGCAGCATTCTTGTGCCACTGGTGTTGGCAACTGCGTGTTGGAGACTTCGGCCGCACTTTGACACGCTGTAGATTCGTGAAAAGTTTCTGTACACAAATTCTTCCAACGCATGGACTAGGACAGGAATGTCAAAGGCAACATGATTCATGGATGTCATTTGGATGTCCATATTCATAGCTATACAGTCTGACGCAATGTGGTTTGGACGCTATTGGATTGTTTTCCTGATCTCTTTTTGGATCTTTGAGTAGGTGGAGTCCAGAGGCGGCTTCAATTTCTTTTTGATTCAGTAATACCGTCCGGATTTTTTAAGCCGAAGTAGTCCTGATGTTTGCTCAGGCACGCCGCGTGGAACTTTAGTAGCGTCTCTTTACGCAGAAGTCAAAAACGATTGAACGCTGCTTGGATCTGCTGTTTCAGTTGCCCTTTCACCAACGCAGAAAGACTCTTTCAGAATTGGCGTGCTCATCTTGCAAACTAGGTACCTGGCTTGAAAGCTAGTCCCAGAGTAGTCCCTCGTTTAAGCAGTGTTACAAAGATGTATTTATATAATAAGTTCGTAAGCCTCAGTGGTAGGATTTTGTGCAGCTTCGTTCAGCTTAGGTCAGACCATGGGTCGGCCGGGAGGACACTGCCAGTTCCAATGCGAAGAACAAAGTCATTACGCGACAGATCCGAGATTTGGGTCGCAAAGGGTGGCTTGGCTCATTTTGCAATACGAATGCAAGGTAATGCAAGCTAGAACGTGCATGGTTGGTTTGTTGAAGTTGGTTTGTGAATGTATAATTAGCAGTCTTATTATTTCTCAGCTTGGAGTGCTTATGATTTTCGCTCTCAACTTCTTTATGAGGACATGATACGACATGCTACCACAAAGAACTGACACGTTTGGAGTTTCGGGCGGTGGCCGTCTTCGAAGCTTCTCCTGTTTGAGGCGCTTCCGTGCAGCAAAGGATCTGTTCCTTAACGCAGAAACGAAGGATGCCATTTTGTTCCTTGGAAGAAGAGAGTTGTGTCTTGAGGTATCGAGTGTAATTAGTGAGAGAGATATTCAAAGATGTACTGTAAGAAGAGAGAGAGAGATACACAGAGAGAGAGAGAGAGATACATAGTAATATCATGGGTTTCTTTGTTCTGTTTGCTGAGACATTCTCTCCGAACCTAAGGTACAGTGCAATCATCAGACTCTTGGTGATGCTTCAGAGGGCTGGGATCATGGAAGTAATAATGATCACTGGAAGATGTTTATTCTTATTCGAACTCCAGCAGACCTCACATGCAGTGACCCTGGTTGAGACTGACTTTGAAAGATTCGAACAAAGCTGCTTAAGTTTCAAGCAAAGGAGGTGTTCCTTCGTCCTGCTTGTGTTTGCCGGACTTTAGTGGTCCACAACATTCCACAACCATGACGCTATGATCAACGATGCCACGATATGCCACGATGCCTATCCGGCGGCTGCCTATCCGGCTGCCTATCCGGCTGCCTCGGGATGTGAGGAACCGAAGGTCCGGGTTACCGAGGTGCTGCTGCGAGCAATGGGCGCTTCGATGAGGGCACGGAACTCTTTGAGGAGCCCACAATTTGAAAAATCAGAAGAAGTTCTAAGAAGTTCTAAGAAGTCTTCAAATATTTAAAATTTGCATGATTTGCATCTCACAACTTCATATCTTTTTAACATGTTCTTCTTTCGATGCTCCTTTCCGCCCAGCTGTGGCCCAGCCGCAAAGCTTCGCTCTAAGAGAAAGACGGGTTGTCCATTGTCCTTTGACATCATCACCTTGGTTCCGAACTTTGGGCTTTTTTGAATGCATTGAGTTTGCTGAAGTTTGCTCACCCTTGGTATGCACGAAGCTTTCCCATGCTGCATCAATCATTCTTAACACCACTGACCTGCAATGAATAAACAACGAAGTGACACGCAAATGAAAATAGAAAGCAAATCTGAGGCCCATCCTTTGCACCAGAATCCTTTTGATCTCTCAATTCACCGGCAAAGTAATGCATTCTTCAAGTTTGCTCTTCCAGGTTTTCATTCTTCATGTCGTACTTTCTCCTTCCCAATCACCTTCCATGGTTTTTGTCTATTCTTACCTAATGCTTGCCCTACCCCTAGGTGATCCTAGGTGTTTAGTGCATGAATTGAATTTGGTTCACCTGAGCTTCAAATCGCTGCAGGAGATGAAAGAGTCAAACGTGGAGTTGTCAGACACCGTTTACAGCTCCATGTTGAAACTGCTTGGAGAAAAGGGCGACTACGAAGCGGCAACAAGGTTCTTTAGCAGAATTTTGTTGAATTTCTTGCAAGACTCTAGGGTAACAAACATAAAGTTGCAGTTGTCCTAAAACATTTCCATAGAAGTTTTAACAATATCCAGGCACCATGGTTGGAAAGATAGAGGAGTGGTTCTGGCTGGTTTGGCTGGACTTCTTGCAAGACGAGTGCTGTGCAGAGTAATCACTGGTAAATTTGTGCCTAGACCGCAATTGCCTGTATTTATCAGAATTTCAATGGTGAATTATAGACTAGTAATCAGAATTCCACAGTCACAATCAAAGCTGAGACTAAAGCGTTTAGTGGAACAGCTTTGCTGAACAGCTTTGCTGTCTTCAAATGTCTTTGATGGTTTTCCTGACAAATGGCAATGCCGTGGCAATGCTTTGGAGGCTGTGGGAAGAGATGCATGAGCTGGGGCTCGCCAAAGAGGGAAGTCCTCGACAGCAAAGCTGTTTTACAGGACTCATGAATGCTGCTGCATCAACAGGCGTGAAGAGATTCCGACGCTGAAGTCAAGTCATACATGCAATCATCTAGATGAAAACTTTGCTTTTTGTGTGTGTGTGTGAGCAAAGGTGATGTGCAGATAGCACAGAAAGAGATTGACTCAGCGCCCTATGGTGTCCAGCTGAACTCCGCACATTTTGGCTGCTTACTGAAGGCGACTTGGAAAGAATCGGATGGCAGTTGATGCCGAGAAATGCCATGATTGTTACACAAGTGTGGAAGTGCCATGCGGTGTCAAGGCATAGTATTGTGAGTGAGGCCACACACACATTCACTAAGGCTTGCCGTGAAAGTGCAGACCCAGACGCAGCTCGGAAAGTCATTCTTCAGATGAGGGATGCAGGGGTGGAGCAACTTGTCGCACTTGCAATGGATCGCGTTGCATTGATTGATTTTTTTGTGCACAGCTTCAGAACCCCCAATGAAACGCTCGAGATTTGAGGAGAAACATTGTGCACTACACCATCTATATGGGTGCTTGTGCCAGGCTCGTACCATGCTGCAGTGATCAATTGAAAGGAGTTGGGAATGCTGTAGGTCAATTGAAAGCATCAGGGGAATGGACAATTTGCGAACTGTGACATGCCAGGTATGTGGCAAAAACTCAGTCTGACGCTGAAGAACTTGAGAAGAATGTTCTGAAGCTCATGGAAGAAGACGAGGTCAGGCCTTTGGTTTGATCAGGTTCCACGATGATGATGATGATGATGATGATGATGATGATGATGATGATGAGAATTCCCGGCATGTCGCAGGTTGAAGCCAATGAGTACTTTCTGGAAGAACAGGTGGCTCTAAAGCTACAAACAGCAAGTCTGAGGCCACAGTTGCACTCCCATCTCCCATCCTGTAGTACCTCCCAAGTCGTTGGAAGGTTCAGCAAAATCCCAACGATCCTGACTTGTTTGCATGCTCCAGGGTTTGTGCAGCAGAATGCGTGTCCTGCACAAGATGCACATCTATACGTTTCCATTGTAGGATTCCTTGGTGGTCCATGTCTAGCTATTTTGACGTTAGAACTCTTGAGTTTCAGCTGGACAGGGCACTTCAGACAGAGGACGCTGTTAAGCGACTCCCTCAGACGTGGGACTGCAGCTTCAGCTGTGCGCGAAACTGCACAAGATACATTTGTGCCTACAACTTGGAGCTTTTGTCAAGCCGCATCAAATATTAGTGATGCATACAGATGAATACAGCATCATGATGCATCCTGTACATACATATTATATACATACATTGATTTTGTGTTAGATTCAATTTCTGAAATGTTGGATGTATCTCGCTTGCAGTCTGTCAAACAACCGTCCCAAGAAGAACTTTGATTTCACATGTTTTCAAATGTTCATTCTGTGTTCAAACTTACTGAAAGCTTTGATTATTACTTTGATTCTGTGGAGTTGTGGGCAGCACCATCTTCCAGTGCCGCTGTTAAGTAGAAGTCTCCCAGGCCCACAGACGATGCCCTTGCGCAGACGGGGAAGCTGTTGGCGTCGGCACCAGTGCGTTTAACACGAGCGCTGCGAGACCTCAGGCGCCGCAGAAGAGAGACCTGCTTAGTGAAGTCTCCTAAAACTATTTAGGAATTTAATTTCAGCATTTATTTGTGAAGATCATCAAGGAGACATCAAAATCCTCGGCACAAGAGACAAGAAAAGGTCTGTCTCCAAACGCATCTAGCACAGGAAGGGAACGTGGTTTTTATGTAGATTTGAAATGATAACATTTTTTTGCTCAAGCAAGATGTTAGTTCAAACAAGCTGTGGATATTTGAATGTGTGTGGGCATGTGCACCTCAGGGTTTGCACATTTTCTGTGGGGTGGCTGAACTCAAAGGCCGTTTTGAAAACTGGCCAGGGATAAGTACCCAAAGCTGCGTGCTGCCGTGGAGAATGCGAAAGAATGAGGTCCTGCTTTACGCATGAGGACAATTTGAGAGCCGATGTGTGTGTGTGTGTGATGTGCTTGTTTTATGGATTGTGTCAAGTAGTGTTTGTTTATCTTTGAGTGAAAGTGTTGCAATTTCACAAATGGTCGAATTCAATACTCTGAGAAGATTCTAAGATGCTGTTCCCCGTTCACGGCCAACCAAAGTGGTTGACCTTCCTGTAACCTTTTGACATCCTCTGACATTTTTTGACCTTCCAGGAAGTGAAGTTGCGACAAAGACAGTTCGCTGAGTGAAGCATTTGAAGTCGCGCTATAGGACGTTGACATGTTGAGCTTCCTCCGGTGGATCCCCAAAGACATGGGATGATGAAGTTGCCAAGGCGACAGATATCAGCCACCCGTGCTTCGCGACAGAGCCAAAGGAGCAAAAAGGTCTCCATGTCTCCCATGCTTCATGCGCGTGAAAGTGTTTTTATGAATGTATTTTTCACACAGTTGCGTACAAGTTGTATGTGGATACAATCTATCATGATCATCCATGATTTGTGAACATACACTGTATATCTCCATACAGAATATTTGCAACTCCTCCGAATTCTGTCAAAGCAGACTGTCAAGGCGTCATTTTGTTGGAGTATGCCACAAGTGATGAACACTTCAGCTGCCCTGAATGTTGGGAAGTGATTGACAAAGGGGCAGTGGTCCCAATCCTCGCCTAATGAGTGTATGCCATGCTCGGGCGATGTTTTTGTATATCTTATGTAGTTTTGACTGTTTATGGTCATGTTTTATCATTTTCGAAATGTACTGGAGTTGCAACATACTGTTTTTCAGATCAGCTTGTGTTCCTTGATTGATCTTAATTGCAACATATATGTTATAAGTTATATGTTGTTCATATTGCAGTATATAATTCCGATGCAGGGTTGTCGGTAGTTTAGTTCGCAGTATTTCTATGTGTTCAAGCCGATTGGTCACGGAGCAGTACATTGATTAATGTTCGGTTGCACCGCAAGTGAATCAGTTTGAAAGTGAAGTCGGCCAATCAGGCCAAGAACAGGCTTCCCAAGATGTAAGAAGCCATTTTCAAGGTATATTTCCCTTTTTGATTTAGAATTGCCTTGCCAGAATGGTCTTGAGACCAAAATCACTGTTTTTGCATAAGAAGAAATTGGATCAGTTTTTTGTGGATCCTTCAGATCCTGGTGATGATTCTATATAGCTGCTTGGAAAGAAGATCCAGATCAAATCAGAATTCAAGGTTAGCGCTATACAAACTCAGTGAATGAGTTTTCGTTCTCGAAATGGTTAGTCCTTGAGGGGTACCCCCCACCAGAATGACTCAAAATCAAACGTTTTGCACACAAATAAGAGGTTTGTCAGCATGCTTTGTGCGTTGTAGGCGGTGGTAAACAGTTGCAAACAAACAAAGAGATAGATCAATCATGATCCATGCATGGACCGGACGTGATTCATTATTATTTTTGATCAAATGCATTCAGATTGGTCAATTTAATCAAAAACATCCTAAAACAAATGCGGCATAAATCACAAACTATTTAGATCTAATTAGCTATGATTAACCCTTATCAACTAGTACACAGTGGATAAACTGTGGACAATTTGGCATTAGTCACCACCCCATCATAAATTTGTTCAATTTTTTTGCTCAAGACAAGGTTCGGACAAATGACCCATGACTAATCAGATTGGACGAACATGCTGAATATGATCGCAACACTGCAATGCACAGCCATCTTTCAGCTTTGAGGTGTGACAGCCATCATAACCAGTGCGCAGGGTGAGGCTGCGATCTCAGTCTCGTCAACGAGAAGTTGTTTTGTTTTTTGAGACTGCGGGAATAGACGGCTAGAACTAAGCCGAAGTGGATAGTGTGATGATGGTGTGCAAGTGTGTGCAATAGATTTGAGAAGAAAAGCCATCGTCAAATCGTCAACTTTGCCTTGAACTAGGCAGCGCAGCACGCTGTGGAAAGCACGTTGCCGGGATGGTTGGAGGCCTACGCAAAGCTGTGTGAAGGACATGCCGCGCCCCAGCCGACCGTTGAGGAAACGACATCTTTGCCATTGCTTTTTCCTCGTGGGAAACTAATTGGTGATAAAGGTGGATTCTGGTCAATCCTGAGTGAATAGCCTGGTGGTTTATTCTCAGACGCAGCTTGACTTAGCTTTTGAAGCGTTCATAATCACGGGTTTTGTTTTGTCCGGATGCCAGATGTGCAGGTTCCTAGATTTTGGATGCCACAGCATGCCCTTGGTGTTTTGCTGTTTCAGACAGAGTTTCACCGTTGGACTGAAACTTTTTGTCATTACGCACTACTGTTCGCAAACATTCGCCATTGTTTGATATCATTGACCATCAATAAGCATAGCCTTTGTAAATGCTGTACATAGACATTCGTAAAATTTCGTAAATGCTGTGACCATTCGCCATTTTTCTCCACGGTTTGTCCGTGCCAATTTTTGGCTTTGAGCTTCGCGGCGGTGGGCCGCGCGTCTCCTGCGCCGCTGGCGTGCCCAGCTGGCCAGAAGGCGTTGCGGGGTCGGAGCTCCAAATCCTAGGCATCCTAGGCCCGAGCAGGAACCAAAGGAGCCACCTGACTCACTTGACTTCACTTGACTTCACTTGACCTGTTGAATTCAGCCAACCATTGCAGTGATGGTGATCCTCAAGTGTGTAGCGTCGAGTATATTGACATGATCAATTTGGCCAGACATTTGTGCCTCATATGATTTATATTCCATGCCATCTATATCCATCTATAGTTGTTTGGCCATTCTGAGACTCTTGCGTCAGGCCGCATCGAGAAAGAGGTTATGTTTATGTAAAGAAGGTGGCAATTTGAAGTAAACACTGCATCGTACTTGTGTATGAGGTCACTCGATTCCTGTGTACAGAACTGGTTGCATTCCAAGCCAAAGCTCTTCCATCTTGTAGAGTGGCGGATTTCAATGCTGCAGACCACACACCCACATGGAAGTGCTGTCAATTTCCTGTGGTAGATTACTTTCCTTCCAACGAGATCCTCAGGAAGGGAAGCTTAGGAAGGGAAGATCAGGGAAGTTTTGTTAAGATGCTTCCCTTTTGCACTTTGCAAAAAGCACAGAATACCAGACACTCAGAGAAGAGTGCTGCTGAGACAGAAACATGTTGCGGCAGGTATGATGGAGGATATGCCAAAGGCGCCGGTTGCGACTGCCGGTCATCTTTGGCTTGCGGTCTTTGCTTTTTGCTTAGGATCTAGAGAGTACGTTTGTTCCTGGCCTTTGAAAGTACATGCAATTTGACTTTTCTACTTGTAGAAGCCAACATGCGGGCATTCATTATATTAAGATCCTTGTAAGTTTTTGAGAAGGTACTTGAACTGCATTCAGTCCATATCCTTTCAGCCGCAGGTTTCTCAAGATTCTACCAACAAAATGCCATCCGGACGCTCCATGTTTGCTAAGAATAAAATCTTATGACAGTTCAAACATAAATTGAATCACAGCAGTCCACTGCGTGGAAGCTTGGACCAAAACCAATATCCATGACGTCTGTGGAAAGGTGGTGATGTGCGGCTCCCCACGGTGTGGGAAAACGTCAAAGTCTCAGACACCCTCAGTTCTCTCAAACTGAAAGGAAATCTCACCTAATGGACTCTACGTAATTATTCTATTCTCTTAAAGGGAGTGCCAACACTGCTCTTGAACAAGTTCATGAGATGCTCTTGCTTTCATAATTGGTTCTTTGCCTTTTCTCAGGTCCATTAGCAAAGTGGTGCCTGGGGCTAAGTGCACGTGGCTAAACACGGCATTCCATTGTCAAAGAATCCATACCTTTTGCAACGCATTTGAACTTGAAGCTGTGGTTTGTTCAGCCCATTTTTTGGAAAAAGAGTAGTGACAAGATTCAAAAAATCATCTTATTCCTTTTTCCTGCTTGCTTGGAATATGTCAAGTCTTGGCACCCAAAGCAGGTGTCATTTGAAGTGACGAGGTTTCAGAAGCTCTCCCCGCATGAGTCAATGTTCCTTGAAAATGGACTCACAAAGCACGACTCCAAGAACTGCTTTCATTTGCTTTCTAAGAATGTTTTCCCACGTGTTTTGTCTTAAAAAGGCATCATGTCCAGCGGTACCATCTATCAAAATCACTTGTGGCGCTCGGCAAGACCATTCCTATGATTTGCAAGCTTTCATGCATCAGATGTATCAGTTTGCCAGTCTTGGGTGACCTTGAGCACTTGGAAGTCTGACTTCTCCTCACTTGATGTTTCCAGAGTCATTCTACCATTTCAATGGCCAGAAGAAAAGCACCATGCTTCCATGCTCGAGGTGTCTTGACATATGTTTGTTCTTCAATTTTCGTTTTTTGTTGGTTTGTGATTTTGGCCTAGGATGGAGACTTTCTCAGTTTGCCACAACCACCTCCTCAAGCTGAGGGTGCGGAGTGTTTGTGCATCCTCAGTGGGTTCTCTCGGGAGTGATATTTTTAGCATCTCTTCAGTATTTGTTTATTTTTTGCTTTGCATTGCTGTTGCTTGGTGATTTGTTCTTTTAGAAGCATTGGTATCTTGAGGCTGGAAAAATGTGGGTTGGTATGCGGTCAATTGAGATAAACAGACAGTGCTTATACCATACCCAGGGTTAAACAGCAGTCCAAGGGTGTGAGGGTTAGGAAGAGATTAGCGAAGTCTGAGTTTGCTGGCTGGGAAGTGGTTGTGAAGTGGCTACCTCAATATGCATCATCCTACATCTACCTACACATCTACCTACATCTACTCAGACTTTGAGAGTCTTGTGATGTGTGGAGTGGCTTCCACTTTGAGCGCTGCCAGCTGGTGGATTTTCCTGGGGCTATCCTGTGCGACGAGAACGTGAGCCTTCATCAGAATGATGCCGCAATCTTCGGTGGCACCTGGACTGCAAGCTGTGGGATGCTATGGGATGCTGTGAGCCTATGCAGACCCTGCAAAGAAGGATCATGAAGCAAAAATCACGGCCCTTTCATGCCCTTTTCTATTCATTCCTGGTTGTTTTTTGCAGTTCAAGCAGAAAGTTTCATGGAATCACAACCTGCAGTGATACTGTATTTTTTCTATCTACTATATAGATCTATATAGTGAATGTTATCCAAGGTGTTTAGAAAATATAGACATAATCTACAGTAGAATATGAAGAATGTCTGAGTGATACATTATAGATAACGTACATAACACCTGTCATGTCGTGTATTAGCAATACTAGTGGGTATCAAATGATGAAATCAACACAACATAGTAGGTACTGCAACCCATGTTTTTGCTTGCATTGAATGTTTACGACTTTGAGGCGGAGACTGCGTCGTAGTGCTTGTCATTGACGCCCTGTTCTCAGCCATGCATTTTTGCTCTTTTGTGTGACTTGGTTGTGGTTTAAATGTGTGAACCTTGACACATGTTTCAAGTAGTTTTTTGCATCCTCATGCGATGGTCAGTCCTCCCTTTCGCAGACTGGTTTGTTTCACCGCGGTGCCAAAGAGCTAAGCGCAAGGCGCAAGAAGAGTCCTATGCGACTAGCATCTCCCGCGCCAAGAAGGTCATCGAGTTTGGATCCTCAATGCATCGAGGGGAACAGGCAAAGAATCACATCCAACGAGCGCACCCCAAGATACCCCAAGCAAGTATTGACTGATTTGACAAAGATGACAATGTTGGGACAACAGTGCAATACTATATTTCAGCCATGGAAGACATTGCAAGACTTGAAGACTCGACAGAAAACATACATTTTGTTGTGACGTCTCTTTTTAAGAAGGAGTTTGGAGCGGCTTCGTTGGACTGAAGGGAGTGCTCTCACGTGAGACATCTTTGCAGCATCTTAATTTGAACTCCACAAATTCTTCTCCCAGGTTTGCGTTGAAAAGAAATTCAAAACTTACCTTTGACGTGCTCATCCACAAGGCAGATTGCTCTTGAGAATGAGATCAACGGACTTGGCCCATTTTGACTCTCAACTCACTACCGTGTCCCAAAGCAACAAAGGTAACACTGAAGATCCAAACCCCTCGCAAAGCAGGACATGAAGCTTTGTGAGCTGAACTGGATTTGCTAGTCAGTGACTTCGATGGCTCAGATCATAGTACTTTTGTGGTTTTCGACTTCTTCGCCCTCAACTCAACTACTTAACAGCAGGTAGATGGCGCGAAGTTCTACTCTGAAGACCGCACTTTGGCCGAATTTGGAGCAAGAATACGCAGAGCTTGCCTTCTCAGGTCAATTTTGAGGTCCAATTCTTTCTCAAAGGTTCTTCAGAGGATTGAAACGATGATGGCAACGCAAAATGGATGCTGGCGATTGCGGACGGAAACAAATTGTAAGCTGGCTGTTTGAATCTTTCCAATGAAATATGCTTAGAACATCTCAGAACCCTGATCCGTTGTGAAGGACGAATAGCAACTCGCAGTCCTTCGCAGCTTCGCAGACCGTTAAACCAATTACATATGGAGTTTATCCTTGTCTCTCCCCCACAGCCGCACTGCCTCCCATTCCGTTGAGGAAAAGTAGAATGTCGGACTATCATTCACGACAAGCTCACTGAGGAGCTCGCAGATAAGGTGCTGTGTCTAAGTTCGCTTGTGTCAAAGATGCGGCTATCTTTTGAGTTTGATTCATTTTCACCCTCACAGTATCTCGCAATAGTCACAATAGTGTATTGCTTTGCCTAGGATTTTACAGAGAAGCGGTCAATGTGTCTTCACAATCCAACAGGGGTCCCGAAGACAATATTGGCAGGCTAATCAAGAGGTGTAAACGATCGGAAAGACATATTCATATGAATGTCATGATGATTCAATGAAGTCAAAACAGAGCTTACATGTACCATCAGGCATCATATCACTGTTTTCAAAGAATTGCATGGGAAACATTCTTCCAACTGCATGACGCATTCAAGACTGATATGTAATCAAGGCAATCGCTTGTGCTGCTACTGTAGCGAAGGTTTAGTATATGTTAGCGATGTTAGTATAGTAGGGTTTTGTCCCTCCTTGGACTAGTAATAGAATATTTGCTGCGGTTCTTGCTTCTATGAAGACCACTTTTGGACAATTGAAGAATTCAACTTGGGTATTCTTAGCAATCCGAGCTTGTGGCCGCAGGTACAGGAATGCACGATCAACTACCACTGCACGAGCATTTATGACCATTCCATCTTTGAGGTCCTTCGGTCCTTTGCTTATGTTGCACATTTCAAGTGATTCCAAGTCATTCGGCACAGATCATAACAGTACAAGTACACAAAGTGCGGTAGGAGTCGATAGAGTTCAAAACAGCCTTGTAAAGAAGCCACGCAAATAGATCAAATAGACTTTCTGAGGAACCCATTTCTCCCACAATTTTCTGAGTTCAGTGACGCATTGTTCAATTCTGGGACTTTTACAAAGGCTGAGAAGGCACATTGTACTCATTCTATTCGATCAAATCAGTGGTCCTGCCGCACGCAAAGACAAGTAGCTGTACCATACCGGTCATTTTTCGAAACTGTTGCATCTGCCCGCCAAGAGTGATGACATGAGAATTTTCTAGCACAAAGCAGGGTCATACAAGTTTGTGAAACTGCACCATTTTGATCAAGAACAATAAGTGGAGCAAGTCTGAAAGTGTTTTTTTCTGGAATCACCCCAAAGGACTGCAATTTTCAAAGCTTTCTGCCAGGAGATTGCACGGAATGGTTTGTTCACATCCCAAGAATGAAGAGGTCACACAAGTTCTGTTTTTGTACACATTTCCATGGCTTATATATAGAAAACATGTATATTTATATATTTATAATATATATACATGTGTGTGTGTTTTTTTTGAGTTTATGTGTCAACATTGGCAGAGGGTGCGCGTGGAGGCCTTCAGCAAGATTGTCCAGAAGCTGATTCCGGAAAAGGTACTGCTGGAGTCCGCCCAACTGAATTTGTTTATCCACTGAACTTTGAGCTATACAAAGCTATAGCGAGTACACTTGCTGCTGTTTCGACCATAGTTTCAAGACATTGTCCAAGTTTGCAAAAGTTCCCTTCAATGCATGGTTCAAGAACAGTCACAAGCGCACCAGATTTGATGTATTCAACTGCTTCGGATCCCCTTTACAGACTTACTGGAAATGACAACTAACTCAAGACATTTGTTTGACACAACGACTTTCATGTTCGAAATGGAATGATCGGATTTCAGTTGCAGTGACGAAATCAGGATCATGCCTTGAATCATGATCAAAGTTCATGAAGAGTCCGGCCAGGCAATGTTTGCAGTCGCTCTTAGACAGTACGCGCATGGACTGGATGAGTTGTCGCAGGGTCATAATGGGTTATGTATGATCGTTAAAGAAAAATTTAGCTGCCGAGACCCAAATGTTTTGCCCCTGCAGCCCTCTACCAGTCTTCCTGCTGCTATTTGATCACATTCATTTGGTTTCTTTTAAAAGTGTCATTACTGCACAAGGATGGAAAAGAGATGGAGCATGCAAGACTGACTTGCGTTTTCAACAGCCACCTTGCTGTTGGAAGGAGAAAGTCTATTTGTTTGACGTGGTGTCCAAGGCTGGCTGGCGCTGTGTCACTTTGACCAGAAGCATTTGAGCCCTCATCTCCTTTCCCGTCTCACCTATCTCTTTGAAGTCGGGGGCACTTGTTTATCATGCTTAACAATTTCTTATGGTATGAAGAGATTCTGGAATTTGTCATTCTTCTTGCTGTTTTGAAGCCGCTGTAAATTACTTTTTGCACGTGACATGTGCTTCGGCAAAGAATCACGCTTTCCAAGGGAGATCAGTACAGGAGTGTCAACCGCATGAGCATTGCTGTGCCTAAAGGTGAGAAATAGCGAGAAGCGATATGAAACAAAATTTGAGCGATATCTATGTTGACTCCAATTTGACGGCCTGTCAACTTTTGCTCTTTCCTCATGTTTCCTCCAATTCTTTAGGGTTGATTCCTCACTTCCCGTTTCCATCCGTGTCCGCTGCAATGGATGTGCTGCAGTTGTACTTGGCATCGGATCGACAGCCAGTGGATCTGCAGTGGTATGAGCTATGCAACTTGGACTATTTTTCGGAAGAGATATTTCTGAGTTCAGCAAAGTGTTTGCAATTGGTCTTGGTATATCTTGGTATCATGATGTCCAAAAATATCCTCTTCTGTGATTTTGATACTCTCATTTTTCCGCTGAGGTGCAGACATGGTTGACCTGGTAATAGATATTGCCTGCATCTACGGCAATGGTATGAGACTCAGCCTGAACTCTTCAGATACTGGGAGAATGAGATTGAAACGAAAGGAATTTAGAGGGTTGGCATGCCTTGAACTCCTTCATTCGCGTTGAGATGTAAAACATACGTGGCTTTGGTTTGCCACTTATAATTTCATATAATTTCCAAAGATATTTCTGTCACTTTTTAATTGAATCTTGTGTCACAGATTGTCACAGTGTTTCACGACCGAAGCATATGGAAGGGTAGTGGCCTGGTGAGATGAAAGCTTGTCCAGCGGCATTGAGGCCTTGAGGAGAACAAAGATGCCGCTTGTGAGTTCTACTTGCAGAATGGTTTTGTGCTGATCCTCAAAGAGGCTCTGTACAGATCGGGTGAAATCTGTGAAGCAGCTTTCTTGAACTCGATCCTTTCAACTTGGCAAACATGGGAGAACAAATAAACTGCAGCAAATAAAAACTGCAAATAGCTGCTTGAAATCTGGTGTGACAAGGTGTGATTAAAAGATCCTTCCACAATGCTACGAAACCAAGTGAATACAATCTCTACCTATCACTGAAAAATGCCTACTGGGTAGATAGAATTAAATAGATCTAGTATGATCCAGTTATCGATTGAAGCCCACTGCCTGTGAAATTTGAAAGCGACAGGTGGGCCATTGCTTGGCATTGGTTTGCGTTTTCAAGAGTGTGATGCTCAGTAGCAAGCTGTAAATGCATGACAGCTAGCGAACGTGCCATGCATTCGGAGAGGGTACCATTTGTCACTTTGCAAAGGGCACTGATGACTGATGATCGTGTCAACAGCGAGTGTGGAAGCTGACGCAAGCTTGCATTCATTGTATTCTGGAGGGATATCATTTAGTTGCCACGACCGATTTGGAGTTTTTATCGCGCCCAAACATTTGCCTCCATTTGTGTTGCAAAGCCAACAGACTTCAACAAACTTACAGTAAACATTTGCAACTCATTTCTATACTCATTTTATCTCCTGCTTACTGCATCTTACTGCCCTCATTTGCTGCTCTTGTTGTTCAGCCTAGGGCAGTAAGCACACGTGCCCAGAGGTGACGATAACTTCGACAAACAGGAGCTCTTGGATCACAACATCGAAGTGTTCAAAGAGGCCACTGGATCTGCGGAAAGAACACATGTATGCGCTGTATATGAACATATTAGAGTATGTATATATTATATATGCTTCTTTTAAAAACACATCAATAAGCCATGTCATTGAATACCATTCATGTACTTCTATGCAAGGCATCATTGGGAGCGATTTTCTTCAGTACAGCGCAGCAAGCTTGAGGCTTTAGGCAGAATTTGCCAGCAACGGTGGTACCCTCAGTTGCGATGCTTTCCGAGCAAATTTCATTTTCGAGAATTGAATCCGCTGCTCAACAAATATAGTTCTCTAATGTTTTCTTTGTGTGAAGGGCCTCTTGCAAGAAATCTGGAGAATCTTAGGATATCTTGGGTCAGTATCAGTTGGGGTTCCAAAAATCTCGAGGTATTTGCCAAAGTGAGTTGCCTCGTTTTGCAGCACCTCGATCAGCATGGCCTTCCTTAGCATCAGATCCGATCTCTCATCAAGGAAATGGTACCTTAGGTGGACCTTATGGTACCTTTCTATTTCAATGGAATAAAGTTCATATCGCGGTCTTATTGATTATGAGCCAGAGCG
>VSDK01015162.1:546280-558788 GCA_009767595.1 Symbiodinium kawagutii
CGGTTCAGCCCACTTGAAATTGATGGTATCACTGTATCACCTTTTATGAGGAATGCCTGCAGTGCACAGTAGTTGCAAAGATCAAATGCGTGCATCACCGCAGATCGGAGAAGGCGAGGCTTCCACGTGTACAAAAGGGAAAAAATGAGCAGCATCAGGGCAGATTTCAACTAATTTCAACCATTGGAGCTCGACATGTTCACGTCAAATGGTACCGGAGAAAGGATTCTACATAGAAAATCTCCAACGAAGGTAGCCTGATAGGCAGTGCACTTGAAACTAGCAGAAACTGAAGGCAGGCGGTGACAGCCTTTTGCATTGCAGCATTTCAAAGAAATATTATGTGCGTAGAACGGTATGATTGTGCATTTATCGTTGTACTTCAGGTTTTCAGTAGCCAAACATGATTTCTGATGCGCGCAGGCCATCTTTTTCTCGTTGATGTTTTCCAGATGCAATTGTTCTGATGTTTCTCCAAACCGTCGTTCTGTCAATTGAAAGACACTGAAAAATGCACTGCATAATCTGCACAGTTCTCCTTGGAAATTGCGGAGTTCTCTCTGCGTACGAAGACCATGGACAGCGCCGAAGAAGCTGCGCTTCCAAGTTCGCTGAAGCCTCGGCGTAACAGCCGTCGCAGACGTCACAGCCGCCGCAGCCAGGCAGCTGAGGCCAGGGAAGAGGGAGCTGCTGGTGGTGTAGCTTTTCCTGGTATTCACCAGCTGTAGCTGTACCCATTTGTACCCTGTCTAAAGGTTAAAGAGCTTTGTAAGAAATGATAACACGATCATTTGCGGATTTGTTTCTGCCTGTTACCGGACAGCAGACTAGACTAGAGCTCCTGAAGAGTTCATTGATCTAGCAAGACCTATTCACATGCTCGAGCAATCTTAGATTTTCAAGTTGAAACGGGGATGCAAGAAGTAGCAATGTTTCAATACGTGACCCTAGGCCGAAGCATTGCACATGTTTTTATCACGGCAATGAATGTGAGCAGCTGTTTTCTTCCGCATCGATACCTTTGCTTTGGAGCGGGACACACCATGCCCCACCCTTGACATCCCTTTGGTCCCTTTGCATCCCGTCACATCCCTTGAAATTGTGGTGATGTAAACTGAACCTCCAAGGAAGAGACAGCAGAAGGTGGAGGCTCTGCTCGGGTCGAGTGCAGGTGCTCAGCATTTCTACTGCTCGTGTTCGCCATGAACCTGCCATGTTTTGCCATGTCTTGCCACATTGGGTGGCGATTTCTTCGGACCTCCTGCAAACCATAGGGTTTCTCTGTTGATTTTTTGGCCCAACAGAATGGAGGTTGTCATGTCCTCAACTTCTAGGCCAATGGTTTATTCTTACGTGCTGTTTTCCTGCATTTGCAAGCAATATATCAATCGTTAATGCTGGATGCTTCCTTCTGGATCTATACAATGTTGACACGGTAAACTTCCCCTTAAGCTTACGTCTCTTTTACATTTGAGATCTGACAGGAGAAGGTGGAGATGGCATGATGAAGGCCCTCTCAAAGATTACAGGTCAAGCAAAAGCTCTCAAGTTCGCGATGGATCTGGCGAAGAGACTCTCCAGAGAAGTCCTGTTGCAATGTTGGAAGGCATGAAATCATGCAGGTAAATGAGTGAATTGAGTCCGATCACACTGGGCAAATTGTTGTAAGACGTTTTTTATTTGTATAAGTTTCTTTCATTTGAGCCACATTCTAGGAGATTCTTTTGTCGTATTCTATACGTATTACTTTTGATTGAACGTGACCTTCAAGGTCTCAACTTTTGTCATGTGTCCTCCAGGGTGGCAGAGATCTTGACAATTACTGCGTTGTTGGACCTTGAAATGAGTTGAAATGACTTAGGAATGATACAATGTGTCTTCAAATGATGGCATTGATCGCCGTGGATATTTATATAATGAATTTTAATGATATTTACATGGGAAGCTCTTACTTGGCCATGGGGCTTCTTGACCATTACAGGGCTAAGACACTGCGTGCAGTCATGGGAACACTGATCAAAACATGTTCTTTTTAATGGCATTGAATTTCTAATTATCAATAAAGTGCTTGTCATTCCATGGATTTCTGTTGTGCTTACGAGAATCTATGCTTCTAAGATAGTTTGTCCCTTCTAGGATCTGACTTCAGCTAGCAAGGAAAGCCTATGATGCGCGAGATGACCTTGCAATTGGTGAAGAAGAAGACGAAGAGGAAGAAAACGAAGATGGTGATGCTGAAGAAGGGCAGGGCACGCGCTTAACACCGGCAGAGAAGGACAAGCCAATTGGGCAAAGCTCTGTTCTTAGGGTTTTCGTGGTTGTGCATCTCCTCGTGTACGGATACGAAGAAGCCACCAGCTCAAGACAGATCATCCATGGGTACAACATAAAATTGCATGAATGCTGTCAATGCTCAAGACACACGGCAGAGGGCATCAAACTGTACTGCTCTTGTCGGTTGTTGCAAGGAGGAGAAAGAACTGATGGAGCTGTTTCTCAATCTCGAACCCCCAGTTTTCAAGTCTTTCGGCCCATTGAGCTTTCCATTCTATCACTGTACTAGACTGTACTGGATGGTTTGTTCGAATGCTGCACCTCTGCTCAGAAGCGAAATTGACATATTGAAAACTCCAAGTTATATTTCTCATTATGTATCCAACTCCTTTGAGATTCATGCTGAACAACGTTTGTACAGTGAATGAAACAAGATTTCTCTCTATCTAACAAAACCCAGATTCTGAGATTTTATTTCAGCGATCCCACAACCAACCTGCACCAATCTATCAATGCTGACGGCAATTCACTAAGTTGGTAGCATGATGCAGAAACTACCAAGCCTAGTTGGAGGTTTAAGATCTTTAAGATATTGTCTATAGATTTATTTGCTATTATCCGGAGGGCTGAAAGCACATTGATATAGCCCCAAAGCCAGCAGGGACGCTAATCAACCTTCAGGGACTGAAACTCAGGGCGTGTTTTTTGGGGGATGGAACGGAGTATGAGCCTAGGCTTTACAGTAAGAAGTGTGCATGCGGAAAGATGCTACTTATACAACAGTCTTATACTGATAAACACACGAGATAAGATCAAAGTAAGCATGTGTAAGTCTTGTAAGTGTTTCTCCTCCTGGTTTCCAACTCAGACATCTTGCTTTCCAAATCAGACCTGGTCCCCGCACATCCTTGCGGAGAATCCTCCCTAAAAAGTCCACATGCCGAGTCCAGAGGAAGTATGCTGTGTGAGCAGCTGACCACTGCAAAATCATGCTGTCAGAAGCTCTGCACATTTCCAAAAACAAGTGAAAGTCTCTGCAATATCTGATCTGAAATGCCACAATGTCCAGACATGTTTTCCAATACGCTGGTTGTGATGTCTGTCCATACCCTTGTTTTGGACAGAGTTTTTGCATTCTGCAGGAAAGAGAGCATTCTGAATTCTAAAGTGTCGTCAATTTTCTCATTTTTTGAGAAAGCTGTTTGAGATCTCTCATACAGTGCCTATCAAATCACTTAGTGTTTTTTTTCGAATCCAAGAATTTTCTTGATATTTCATGCATATTTCGTGTATATCAAAATTTCATGCATTTCTTGCATCTTTATGTTTCATGGCTCGAGCTGAGGCCTGCGCCGTTGCATGTGCGTGGCCTTTGCCAGGCAGCAAAGCGCCAGTGCACACGGCAGAAGCAGAAAGAAGAGGAGCGCTTGCAGGCGCACCGAGAAAGAGAAACAAACAGAAATATAGAAATATGCAAAAATAGAAATATAAGAGTCATAAAATATATAACAGTAATATATAAGAGTCATATAATATAAGAGTAATATACAGGAGATATAGAAACATAGAGAAATACTCAGGGACAAAAGAACATCTAGAGAGAAATATGGGGATAAAATTGAAATAGAAAGAGAAACAAGAGATCGTAACATATCATAGCTATGGCATAGCATCGTTGGCGGTTCTGCACAGTTCCAAAATGTCCAATGGAAAAGAAGAGACGCTGCTGCGTTGCTTCTAGATGAGACCATCATGTCATTTCCTTACTGAGCAAACTGAAACTATGATAGTGGTTTGCAACATCTTTGAACAAAGTTCCAGTGACTTTTGTTAGTTTCTAACATTTGTTTTGATAGTTTCTAAACTCTTACAATTGTTTTGATAGTTTCTAATATAGTCTCTCTAAGATGTTCTGACGGTCTTCTAACCGCTTTTCCTGTGGCTCTTCTCTTCCGGAAAGGTGGTGGAACAGCTCCGGCGCGATGAGAGGTGCAGGGGAATATACAAGAAATGAAGATGTTTTTCAATACTGCGAACTGAAAATATGATTATTGATATATATTGATATTATGCTTTGACATGTGTTTAACTGTATTCACGTTTTTTGTTGTTTGGCAAAGATGCTTACAATGTTGAATTTGCTTTTACCGCAGCAGATCAGTTTTGACTTAGAAGCAAGGGCACCATCGGTGTTTGCCATTGCCCAGTGACCTGTATGCAACATGTCCAAGACTGTACAAAAGCTTTGTTGGGACTGTCACCCAAAAAGCATTTTTTCCTTGGAATAGTCTGGAGCGTTTGTTTTTTGCACGTGTTCATACATCGTTGAGTCAAAGCCCTCAACATGTTTGATCCGCATACCATGAAATCAGTCTGTGGTGCCAAACAAAACACAAGCACTTAGACTGAGCACAAGGACATTGGAAAGTGTCACTTTGAAGCCATCCCCAAGATTCAGAAGTGGATCAATGTTTTTGTTGACCAACAATGATGAATTCCAGCACATTGGTCAAAATGTTGGTACCACCGCATCCCATCCTGAAATTTGATGCAGCGTGGCAAGATTTACTCTTGGAAATTTCATTTGTTTGATGCAAGTTGTTCTGACCCGAGCCTTTTTACACCTGGTCAGTGTTTTCTCACTGCGATATACAGCTTTAGAAATCTTTAAAAGACATGACGGTGGACATGACTGATGCAACAAAACTATGCAATGACGCAAATATCGACATGCCAACACCCGCCCGGTCAGTTGCTTCAAAATCTGCCAAGCCACCAAACACTGAAGAAGAAATTGCTGACTGTTGGAGGCCAGCAAACTTGGATTGCCTGACTGATCCAGAGTTGAATGACCTCGAAGCTACATGTATTTTGGCCAACTTGTGCATTTGGGTGAGTGAAGTGTGCACACTGCTTTATGCTGGGCTTGTACTGTTGTGTGTAGGATATAGCATGATATAGCTAATACTGAGAAGCAAGAGCTTGTCCATCCTTTCACTGTAATAGGCTTTGCATTGGTATGATTCAGAAATTACTCTTGAAGATATGAACCACGAAATATTCCAACTTGAATGTGAGACAAATTGCATCGAATTTCAGTATCGTGCACGATGTAATTCGTTTTGTCATACCACTTTGGGGTTGGAATTCTGCCTCAGCCAGTTTCACCATTTCCGTTTTCCACTTCATTTCATTGCATCCCTTAAATCTTTTGTCACTTTCATTCACTTCCATTCACTTCCATTCACTTCCTCATCCTTCGTCATACTTTGTCGCGTGCAGAGTTCACCCAAGCCATGTGCACCAAGGGCGTCGTCTCCAGTACCAGGTAGCATTGCTGCAGCGACGAGAGCAGCGCCTGGCGAAGATTGACACTTTGACTAATTAGAACTTCAAAAACAAAGAGAAACAAAGAAAAACTCAGGAACATCTAATTTAAGAAAGGATAATCTAGTAAGAACACTATGAAACACTTTCTTTAAGACGTTGTTTACAATATTTAGGATACCTACTTAAGTATTGTATTAGTTTCTTTTTTTTAAAGGTACTTTTAAGATCTTAAGTGCACTACAACATGGTCAAAGGGCTTGGGAAGCCTGATGCTTCGTTGTGATTGCGCTGCGAAGTTTGTTCTGCGAGAGGACAACAAGACATTTCAACAACTGCCGGAGCAAATTATCGAAGCTGGTGCTGATGGTGACTACGATTTCATCAAGCTTTGTCTCTTGGTGGAGTTCAGTGGCATCAAGTTTGGTAGAGTCGAGTCAGCTAGCAATTGCATGAATGATTCATTATGATTCGTTAAATTGTGATTCATTGCTTCCATTCTGTATCATTTTTATGACGTGTTATGATTTTCACATATTTTCACAACATTACATAGTCACCCAGCTCAACATAGATGCATGAGATGCTCACTTGCATGTCAGCGCATTCGCAAGATGTCATGTTCGGATTTTTGAAACTCTCAGAAGAGGCACTCATTGTGGAGTGGTTTGGCAAAAAAGTGTAAAGTTGTTGTAGCAAACCTAGGACACGAAGGAAGACATGAGCGGGCTGGACAATGCAATGAACTTGGGCCACTAATAGCGCGAACAATGCAGACTTTACAAGAACCCGCTTTGACACTGCAACCATGCAACAACTCAATCTGATGCAAGACTTGTAAGAGATCCTCGTCGCAGAATGTCGAAAAAAGTATGCACCCTCTGCTGGAAAGGGCAAAACAATTGAATAGCAAGATTGACAAGTAAGTGTCTAAGTCGAGTAAAAGGAAAACAGCAACACGCAGCCTGGCCAGTCAACAACCGCATCAATTGACATATGCTGCCCTGTTCGAGGAGCAAATGGGAGGGTCTATTCCAGGCTCCTGAGAGGGAGTCCATCTAATTGTTTTTGCTTCCGCTTGTCAAGCCAGGGTTAAAAACGGAAGTTTCAGAGTCCTTCTCCAGTCTCGTAGCTCAGCTGACACAGATGAGGTAACTGAAAATGATTCCCTGGTTCAGAAGTATCACCCTAAATTGATGGTTTCTCACTGACCGAATGAATGGTCCTTTTTCTACCCCCTTTTGTGGATTCAATTTGCCTTTGGTTTGCTCCTTGGTGTACTACACCTGAACTCTGTCAAGTCGCTTCTTTTCGCTGGGAAAAGGTGTGGACTCCTCCGTTCCCTTGGACACCTTCAACGAACGAGGGGTGACGGCTTTGATCACTGCTACCGTGAACAACAAGGCCAGCATGCAGTACATGCACTGCACCTTTGCAAAAGTTTGTGCGGAACTTGTTGGACTCGACATCTGGACAAGAAGGTCTCATGTTTGATTGCGCAGCCACAGTCAAGAGGGGTTCTGTGAGGCAGATGCAGCAATTATGCGTAATGTTTTCAAAGATTTCTTCAAATGTTTTTGGTGTTCTCTTCATTGGTTTGCACGTGATCTCTTTGGGCGAGGTGGCAAGTGCCAAGCTGCTGCTGGATTCTGGAGCAGATCCGTCCATGCAAGACCTGAACGGTGCGAATTGTGCTGCTCGGCGGTCAGCGAGAATTTGCCAACACATTGTAGGCTGAGCTGTTAACTTATTTGACCGGCTCAATCAGTTTGGCTTTCCACATGTAGAAAGTTTCTACACATCTCAAAAATGATTGCTCTTGGGACTTTGAGAAAAATATTTGCCGTACTAGAAAATATACAGAAATTACATGGAATATGTTACTAATACATACTAATACATCCAATGGAACTGGGCGTGAAGAGCTTGTTTCACCCTCCGGGCAGAGGAAGGGAGACAGTAAGAGACTGCTAACGACATGATGGATGTTAACGATGTTCCACCACACAGCTTTCCGACTAGGTTCACTATGCAGTGGGTTTGCGCCGTTTGCAAATCCTGGATATGGCTTTGGGTGCTGTGAACCGCTCCAGGCGCATTGTTTGGCTAATCGACGGTGTCAAAAGACATGAAAAAAAGTTCTATAAAGAAGTACTTTTCAATATTGTGCAAGATTTTGATAGAAATCTGAGATAGACTGTGTTCACTCGTTCCAAAAGTTTTGCTATTGAGCATTGATTTTGTTCTTATGTTTCTCATTCATCGATTCTTTCCAGAAAGATATTTTGACAAAATCTATGTATCAAGACCTGAGGAACTACATGGCATTGTATGTCAAAGATGCCCGTGGAAAGTCCGTCCTCGACTATGCACGTTCTGATGGTCTCTCGTCTAAGAGAAAGAATTATATAGTGAAAATCCTTGGAAAGGAGTATTATGTACAGTTTGTAGCGAAAGAAAAGATAGTATTTGAAAATCACATTGATCATTCGTGCTGGTTCGTACTACATATTGAATCGTTTTATCAAAAGAGCATGACTCTTGTCACCTGTGCAGCATAGAAATTCGTGCAGTGTAGAGATCAATTGGTTGGTTGATTCTGATACACTGCATGAAGGTGAGACGCACTGTGCCATGCTGATGCCTGAAAAAACAAATTGGGATCTAGGGCTTACTAGGGACGCTCAAAATGAATCATCTGAAAACCAGTTCATTGAACTCATCACGAGCTAAGCATAGCTAAGCATAGCTATGTCAGGAGAATCCGAAGGGTTCCGAATAGACACCGGACATCACCGGGACATCACCGGACCGATCCTCCTACCAAGCACCGATCCGCCGATCCGCACGAGGTCATGAAGAGAGCCTTCGACTGCTGAAACTTCGCCTCGGTGGGCCCTTGGGCTTCGATTCTCGGAGCGAGAGAAAGATTGGATAAAGAAGATATTTGGAAACGAATGAAAGAATAATAAAGAATATCATGAAATATATTTGAATATATTAGTATTGAGAATACAGAAACGAATACATATATATATATATACATATAATATACATTTAGAATGTTATTAATTTATATATATATATACATCACAATGTACATGTAAGTATCATTACTAAGTTATATTTGAGTTATATTTGCCAACGTTGTCATCCTCGGTTCAAATTTACTTGTTTTTGCGGATTGCTCATAGACTAGTTCATATGTTGTGCGGAACTGACAAACCATCACAGCGAGGATTTCTTGTATGGGCCGTTGTCACCATGTCCATTTGCAGTAATACAGTAACAGGTTGCCTAGCAATTGTTGTTCAGGCATTGACAAGATCGGATATATTCTACATGAACCATCGCATGCAATGGCACAAAGCGGCCACACCATTCAGACCCCGAGCTTGATTCTCTGGAGTTGCCCCAGTCAGAGCTTTACCCATTCCTTTGCCATTCCAGGTCTGGGCGGTGACAGAGGGAATGGTGCACAGTGCCACTTGTCGATCCCATTGTAACACTGAGCACTTGAACGATCTTCAACGCTTGCAGCCAACTTTGAAAATATTTGCTGGTAAGAGTATCTCACTTGGTAATTGATACAGGGCTGTGATCGGATGTAGAATGAGAGAGGGAGAGAGAAAGAGACTTTGTCGAGTGCCTGCAAGAAAGGTTTGCCTTCTCAGGACCTCACAATCAGAGAGCAGTCCTTCAATAGGTTCCCTCTTCGTGTTCAACTGAATGAGATGTTTGATGGGCAGCCACAATTTAGCATTTATAGCTTGACATTGATGAAGTAAGGAATCAACTCTTACCACAAGAATTGTTTTATCCACTTCGTATCCACTTTGAGGATCTTAAGGAAAGTGAATACTAAGTATTGTCACTAAGAGTCATTAAGCGGTCGTCAAGTGACCAATGATGACCAATGGTACACAGCTGGGCCATGCCATGCCTAGGCCGTCAAGTTGCCGCCCGGTGAGAAGAGCCGGCGCAACATGGCACGCGCTGTTGCGCGGCTTGCAGCAGAGCGCGCAGCCGCAAAAATCCAGGCTGCGAAGGGATTCACGATGTGTCTCAGTGATGTTGATTTGTTCATATTTGTTCAATAGATTATTCTTAATATGTTTAACAAAAGGTGATGTTTCAATATGTTAAACAATAATATGTTTCAACAATAAGTAATGATAATGACAATGATATGTTTTCAGTGATTACATCATGCGAATACAACCAGAAACGAGTTATACCTTTGATATCCTTTGATTGTGATGATCGCAAGGGTAAATGATCAAGATAATGGTACTTATTCTTTATTGGTAGTGGTATCATTGACTAGGCTTCATATTGATGTATGCAAATGACAAGTATGTGAAGGTACGTGAAGTCATTTCAGGAGAAAGTGAAGGCGGCAAAAGAGAAAGCTCGAGAGAAGTTGCTGGGAGGATGGTTATGTTCATACTGCAGCGTGGCGACGATTTCCAAGAAGAAGATGGAAGAGACCATTCAAACAGAAGTTCCTGTGCCTTGGCAACAATTTTCAGCGGAGCTCTATCAGCTCTATCATTTTTGAACCAACTCTCTACTCGAGAGGACTGCATCTTGAGCCGAGGAAATGGAAGAAGATGATGATGACATTCCAGACTTCGAGACTGGCAACACTACAACTGTGTTCTGAGACCGTCGTGGAGTTGCAACCAATCCAACCAAGCTGCGGCCATGTCAGTGCTGTTGACAGAATTTCAAGCATTTGAACTACGCACGGAGAAAGTTGGAACGCGCTCTGCTCTTGTCGGGTTCGTATTCCGTCACCGTACGCGCACTGCCTATGTTGCATGAATCATTTCGTTAGCAAGGCTCTACCGCAGCCTTGGGGTTACCAGCCTACAAGCCTATAGCCAAACGGCAGAGGGAGAGAACGACGGAGGGACTGCGGTGCTATGACGACACAAGGTATGGCAGAGGTCGCATTTGCCAGTCCTGAAGTGTGTAGAGGAGTCCCAGTTGGTGAGATATGTGATCGCCAAAGTGTGACAACTTGTGGCCAAAGGCCCAGCACAAAGAGAAGAAAGCCACTTTGCGCTAACCGGATTTTTGATCGGGACAAGTCAATTACTAATAATTACTACTAAATTCTACTTGAGCTGCTCGTCATTGATGCATAAAGAACTTCGATACCAGCTGGCTTTCGGCGGGACATGTCCTTTGATTTGACACCGTCAGAAACCACTTGCAGACCTCTTCATGTTATCCGACGAATCTTTGTGGCTGTCACAGCAAGACATGTGACAGCTGTTGAGAGCTTTGAAAGGACACAGCTCCTGGTCTCCTTCAGAACGCATCAAAAGTGCATTCTCAGCACTCCAGGCTGCCCGGGCTCCAAGTAGACATAGAAGCATACTCCCGTGCACAGCCAGAATGTAAGGGGTTGCCATGGGTTGCCTCACGGGTTGCCTCAAGCTGACTCAAGGGGTTGACTCAACGGGACCATGGTGACCAGTTGACCTTTAAAGCTCAGAGCACTGGAGCAGAACAGTATCAGGCATCATCAGGCTGTATTATCTGTATTGCGGATTTACGAAAGCAGACGGTCCAGTTGACTCTTTGCTTCATGAAATGGACATGTTTGGACACTTTGGCAGGAGAATACCGCAGAGTTTGTTTCGTCGCATGAAAGTAGACATTTAAGGATTTGGTGAAACAGCGTTCCAGCTGTGATTTTTTTTTACTGCATGCAGCATCTTGAAATGTTGAGTTATTAGATCTATCGTTTGTATATGAATTGCTGTATAATGTATAATATAATATATATATAATATATTTATCATACTATGTAAACATGTGTGTGTGTATGAACCTTAGGCTACTCGATGGCATAGTCAAAGCTCCAAGGTCACCAGTCTTTGCCGATTCCGAGAGCTGGACGCTTTCATCAGTCAGCATATAGAGGAAACCCGTGGTCGGAAATCGGCGCTGGCTGAAGAGGATGAGAAAAGCTTGAAGAAAATAACGAAGAACGGAATGATGAAAATGATGAAAATGATGAAACCTGAAAAGAATGCAAATTATAGAAGTTCAACGTGTTTTTCTCTGACTCGGGATGAGTCAACGCTTATGTTTGTAGGTCAGATGATGTCAGGGTCAGATGTCCTTTCAAGATGAAAACCCAGCTGTGAGCTGATCTGTGTTTCCTTATGAGCCTCACATCACAAGAGTCCTTCCTTGCCTTCACGAGAAGTACACTGATGTCATTTGATTTCAATGTTGTTCACTTCAACACAGTATGAGAGGTTTATTCTTGGAGCATCAAATGATTTGAAATGTTGGCACCGACACAGGCAGTCCTGAGACCGGCGTGCCTATTGGTACAAAATTTGCTTCCTGACTACGAGGCCATGTGCGATCTCAAGAACGGACGTGGCCTTGGGGTGGCTTCAGTAAAAACATTACAAAAAAGAAAAACAAAACGAAGAAACACAGAAAAAAACATAACTGCTTCCGTGTCACAACTTTTTTGCAAGGCTGTTTGTCAATTCTTGGTTTAGCAGAGGCTTGCCAAATAGGAAACGCGGTTGAGTTGGAGAAGCGAGATCGATGATTCAAATCATTCATCGTCGGTCATGTTTGTTGCCAAAACACTGCGACGACAGCAACCGTGTGCAAATATGTGGAAACCACAAACATCCCGGCGGGTTGTTTTTCGAACCCACGATTCAAGCATTTCACAATCACAGTGTTCATTTCGACCCACAAATCACAGTGTTTCATGAAGATGTGAATGCCCAGGATTTGGTCAATTTTGGGCTCCCATTTTGGGGTCTCCAGTGCCGAAACTCAGGCGCCACACTGATTTTTCGTGCGCAGCCGCTATGCTCTGCAGGTATGACAGCCACTCAGTTGCTCTGCAGGTATGACTGCG
>VSDK01015162.1:558872-584113 GCA_009767595.1 Symbiodinium kawagutii
CGCGCCGTTCGTTATTCTGCCCCCCCCACCCCACCCCCCTCCACCCCCCCAACCCCCCACCCCACCCACACAACCTCAGACGCACACGCACAGAAACTCACACACACACACATCACTCGGTACATGAAAAAATCAAGACAAAAATCACATGAAGACATAAAAGTGCGAAGCGCAAAAAACAGCAAAACGCTGGTTCGGTTTCCAACCCGTAGGCACAAACATGCATCCGTTTGCCACACATGGATACAAATGGTTTCACACAGCTGACTGTTCGTGCACTTTCCTACTCTGCAGGTAGTCATCCAAAGTGATGACAATGGACAAAGCGAAGAAGAGGCGCCCATCCGAGGGAAGACATGCGCAGGGAAAAAGTACAAATCCCTCCATGCCTGCAAAAAGGTGGCATTGGTAGTCATTAGTCATTACTGCTTATTTCTTAACTGATATTATTCTATCATATCTCTAATGGAAGAGGTCGAAAAGGCATTGATTTGGCAGAGGAGAGGCCTTCGTTGAGAGATGGAGGGCTTCGTGGTGCAGGGCGGTATGGCTCCGTTTGTGGCACAGACAATGGAATTGATCCAGGCCTGGGAAGGAGATGGGCGGAGGACGTGCAGGAAACAAACTGCAGAGCAAACAACGTGCAAGGACAACCCAAAAGGTTGGTGGCAACTGCGATGTAAGGTTTGTGTTTAGATTGGTTGTGGATTGTGCAGAAGGATTTTTCAAGTTGATTAGCCATTCTGGTTTGTCATTTTCATTGTGGTGATTCCCAAACACATCTAATTCGCCATTGTAAGCCAGCCAATAAACCACTATGGAGACGACTAACCAATGTTATCAGCATCGACGTGCATCAAAATCACATCATGTGACCATCAATGACAATCATGTACACATCATGTATGCATCATCTATACATCATGGATACATTATGTAAACATCATGTAACATCAGGTGAACATGAAGAACATTGTTATCAACCACAATTCACCCAGTGCCGCTCTCACAGGTAATGGCCATGAGACCCAAGTTGAAAGCGCTGCTGAAGAATCGCGTGAAAAATCTCATCCAGGCTTCGGTGTTTCCTCAATGGTGGTTTTCGCTTGCACAGTTTGCTACACTTTTGGCATCTTTTGGCATTGCGACGCCTATGACATCTATGACCTTTCCATCCAAAAATCATTTCCAATACGTTTGGTGTCATATCAAATTGTCCGAAGTTGTTAGTCAGGATAATAAATGGAACTTGCTGCAGTCTATCAGAGATGTTGAATTCACGTTCTTGATATGCTTTCATCCGCTTGGCCAGCTAAGATAGCTAAGTAGCTGTTAAAAACACAAAACGGAAATGGATTTTGTTTTTCACGTTTCTCATCGTTTCTCTGTGCTCAGCTTTTTTCACCCTTCATGCGGATCACAGAGGCCCAGGCACGGATGCCAGTGCACAAGTGACTCAATCAAGATGACAAAGCTATAGAGATCCATCCATGGAGATCCATTTCTATAAAGGTCTAGGGATGGGACAGTGAGACGGGGGGACATGACTCAGAGACAGAGAGCTTTGCTGAACATTGATCACGATTCACAGTGCAGTTCTTTGATACTTTGATCATCTTTGATAGAACAGTCTTGCCGTAGAGGACCGTGCAACCAATGAAAGCCACTGGTCTCCCTTCGTCTCCCCCTTGCTCCCTCAATCTCTCCCTTAATTTCTTCTTTTGAATCTCTTCCTTAATTTTTCCTTTGCTCTTTAATCTCTTCCTTAATCTTTGTTTTTCTCTTTTCTGTCCCTCTTTTTGTGTTGACTGAGGCAGCAGCTTGGCGCAGTGATCCAAATGAATATTTGCAGCAGGAGGGGTACATTCGGCACCAAAATAATACGCGACTGATACGATACAACTGAATACAAGCTGATATAGATCTTAAAGGTGGATCAATTTCATATCGAAATTATTTTGGAACGTGAAAGTCTATCACTTCATGCGGTAAAGCACTTGTCAAGGACATTGCCTGCAGTGGGTTTGAAAGATTTTGAAAGTTTGCCACATGGTTTGTTCGGTAAGCCCAACCCTCCCAGAGATAAGCCGCTGAATCCAATGGTACCCAGATGTACCCAGTACAGCACAGGAAGAGGATGACCACTTCAAGTCATGCACTGAGGGACGGACACGGAGTCTTAGGGCTTGACCTTGGAGAGCTGTTGAAGGGCCCCATGTTTCCAGCTGCAAGAAGCTATGCAACAGTAGAATTAGTAGAATTGAAATAATTTGAAATTTATATGGAAATACATGAAAACAGAATTGACAAGTCTACAGAAATTGGAAGGAGTCTACAGAAGTCTCCGGTAGAATTTGTCGGCAAATGGATGCAGGGGATGCATGGTGCGCTTATCGGGCGAGGGCTTGTTGTCATTGATGCTCGAGAGTTTCAAGTCTGGAACTTAGCTAAAGGAAAGATGGTAGAATCGGGCCAGCTGCCGATGTTTGGATGTGAGGACTTAAAGATAATACTTACACGTACTTACCAGTTTTGCACTGCTAAAACCTTTTGCAAAGAAAAATGTACCCGTTTGGATGCTATGATAACCTACCACATTTCGCAGGCAAGAGATTTCTTTGCGAGCTTGAGTAGACACAGAGCCAAACAGCCTCTAGTGATTTGCGTTTGAACTAACAGTCGCTTCCAACTTGGTGCTCTGAAGGCGAGAAGCTACTCGATCTGTGGTCAATGTGGTGGAAAACTTGTTCCTTGCTTAGACTGACGGGCTGTGGAGGATTATCGTGCATCGCACATAGATGGACATGTAGACACAGGTGTTGACTCCTTGATTGGTCACCATTTTCGGATTGCCCTCATGATATCAAGAGGGCGGATGGGAGGACCTTACTTATCTGGACTTACACAGTGCCGAACTTGGACTGTGTTGACCACGAGTTGTGTCCCTCAAACGAGAGCGTGACGTGCTTTGTCACAGCCGAACTCAATTACTGCAGCTGCTGTAGCTTTTCGACTAACCGCTGTGCATTTGGAGGATGCACAGCCGGAACTTACACATCATGCTGTATAATGTATAGGCTCTTGTTGCTGTAGCCTTGTCCTGCTGTCATATTGAACTCATGTTGAAATTATATCGTATTTGCTGCAATAAGTGTTTATTCTATAACTACGATACTCCATTGATTTTCCCTCTAGTTGATATTTTTCGAGTCCCACTCCCAGTGTTCATTCACAACATTGTAGCAATTCAACTCAAAAATTGTCATGACCGATGCTGAGCCGACATGGAGTCATCACTAGTACAAATACGTACAACGCGATCCTCAACTCTTGTTGGTTTGACGTTGGCCCTCAAATTTGATCATATGTATGAATCCAGTTTGTTCCTCAGGATTCAAAAGGGAGAAGGCGGTCGCGCTGCAGGTGGAAATGCGAAGCTTCAGTTGGTTGGAAGCTTTATGTTGTAGCATCAAAAGTTCTTTGTTGCATTTTGCGCTGACATAGTAATAGTAATATGGTTTGAGTTAGCATAGCTTGTGGGGCTCATTGCAGAATAATCTGGTCATGTCCACAGCTTGGTCAGAAATTGAGTTGCATCTGAAGGTGAGGCCAATGCCTGGAAATTCACAGAGGTTGGCGTGCAGATGTTCACAGTATGCAGACACTGCATTAAAAATCCGATTCCTGCTTTGCTAAACCATCACAGTTGAGTGCTCCAATGTCTGGAATGTAGTGACTACCCGCATACTTCTTTTTAATGTCACTCGTGCACAGAATGGCTGATGATGATACTCCCAAGAGAAGTATGTTTTTTGTGATGACTGTGCTTGGTGAGAGCCTAGCCTGAGAACTACCAAATACTAACTACTGTAACTGCTCTTTGATACAGATATCTCCTCTACTCTGATTAGACCAGATCGCTTCCCCTTTCGACCTGTTGTGGCCAGCTTGGGCTCCTCATTTTCAGCATTGCCGCAGCAGAGGCGCTTCTGTGGAATCGGATCAGTTCTTGTAGAGTTCAGGGATGACAGCTTTGAATTCCGGGTTATTCCGGGTTTCTTCTCATTTCTTTCCTTTTCTCTCATGTCTTTTCATTTCTTTTCTTTTTTTCCAGAAGAAAGTGGAGCTCATAAGTGGAGCTCATGATTTTTCTTGTTTGTGTTTCTTGCTATTTCTTGCTGGTGCGTACGCAGTGCGTACATTGCAAAGTTGGTGGCTTTTTGAAACCTCGCCAGGCCACTGTGAAATCTTTGCAGCGCAGTGAGCTTGAACCGTTGGTGCCCAGCGCATGAGTTTCGACGGAGATTGGAAGCCTTCCTTGGAAGCCTTACTGAACTCTCTTTGAGACCTTTCCATCCAAGGATCCGTTGGTAGTCAAACTAGTCTTGCCAAGTCGTTGTTACGGCGTCAGTTGTGACATGCCATCCGTACATTTTGCTCGCAGCCACAGAGCATTTAGAGTCAATCGATGTCAATCATGGCTCCCTGATCCGGTATGAGAAGCATCTAATGCAGCCGGGCAGTTGTCAATGGCTGAGAAGTTTTGACTTCTAGTTCTTTCCATTTCTTTCCCAGATCTGACCTTGCTGCACCAAAGGTTAGATCAAGTTCGAGTCCCCAAGGTTGACCACAACGGAGGTACAGTGAGGAAAGAGAGGTGAGCCATGTCACCAGCTGGTTGCTTTTTGGGTTTACAGGTGGAATTTATCGATGACTATATCATACTATATCTACATAATTCTACATACCATTATGCACGCAGATCAGACAGATTACTGTATTAAGACACTACCGTACCGTAGTTGAGCTTACAATTGAGATGAGTAGTTCAGATGAGTTCAGATGAGTTCAGCAGAAGCTTTGGCATTTGAAGCTTCGAGCACGTGCACATGCCATCTCTGTCATGGCTTGCATTCCTTGGAAATGATCCCCCGGACGCGTCGAGCAGCTGCTGCCTTTCAACGAGCTTGGCCCTGTGGTGGTTGGGCTCATGCAGGCGCCTGGGAAGTTGCGGATAAAGAAGTACTGCTCAAAGGCTTCCCTTTTTGAAAATGAGAAAATTTAAAAAATGATATATATATATATATATTTGTTTTTTTTTTTGTTTTTCATTTTCTGTTTTATTCCTTTCTTGTCCTTGGTATTCTTAAAGGGAATATTCTTAACAGTAAACCAGAGGACTGCCCGCTTCCAGAGGTAAAGTGTTTTGATCACTTCCGGAATTTGCGAACTTCTGACCAGCAACTCTGCAGGCTTGGGCTGGCGGAAGGCCGGCCTGTGAGATCTTTGAGTCTGTTCAGATCGATGGTGTTGGTTTATTTTATTCATGGATGTTTGAATTGGGCCAATACACTGTCGGAAAATTTAGACTACGTCATGATTGTCATACTGAGTTGATATCTCAGCAGTCTTCTGTAATGAACAGATTTGATGATCTGTCAGATCTCCCACTCTTCTCTCTCTCTCTCTCTCTTGTCCCCTCTCTCTCGTTCTAGTCTCGATCTCTCTCTCCTTCTGAACATCCTTTGCGCAGGCCTCCACGACTGGGGCTGACGGCGGTGGCTCGCTGTTCTTTCCTTTCGTGATTTTTGCAGGTGGTGTGGGATGGGAATGGGCCACCCGGACCTATGTGCTTTGACAGCAGCATGCAGCCAGAATCATGCAAAAATGAAAACATATGAAAATCTCAGTGATTCTGAGGGTATCTTTGTGTTTGGGATTCCCAAGATTGTCTTGGATCTAGAAAAGCTCCGAATCAAACTGAATGAATTTCCAAATGTACGGAAATTCAATTCGGATTCCACAAACGGAACCTGTCGTTTTGACTGCTGTAGTGTTGAACTTTGCCGCACCAGAGAAGTTCTGTGTCAGGAACTGGTGCTGCTGCAGGATATTTGCTGTATTTGGAGCACCTTGATGAGAGCAAGGTGCAATGCCAAAAGCTGCAGGTTCGAAATTTTAACCCAACCCGTACTTCTAAAATCTTTCAAACATCATGCAGGCATTTGAAATGTAAGTAGCTCGAACGAGGGTTATCAAGGTTTTTCAATGCTCTCATGGCTCTGGTGTATTTTCCAACAAGACCCAGTAACTCCAAACGACTGTGCAAAGATCTGGAAATGTGGTATGACTATGTATGACCATATGTATGACCATATGTATGACCATATGTATGACCATACCTATGACCTGATGTATGACTATGTATGACTATGTATGACTTGATGACTTCAGCAGTTGGCACAGCAGGTTCGAGGGCCCAAGCTTTTCCCGGAGGATGTGTCACGCAGCTCGGCAGAGATCGAGTCCCAGGCTAAAGACCGCTGCATTTCACCGTAGAAAGGAAGGAATTCAAGAACTCAATTTGATTTTTGGAGCAAAATTCGAAAGGATTCAAATAGCAAAAGGTGTTCAGGTGTGAAACAATTTCTGGACTTGCAAAATTTGCTGTTCTTTTTGGATGTGAAATGAGATCGAGTTTCAAAAGGTGGAACATGGATGGAGGTTCACCATCACATCAACTTTCAGAGATGTCATTCGTTGTAAGAGAACACGTACAACTTGAAACGGTATGAAGTAGTACTTACTCAAAGTACTCATGTATGATTAGATATGCAATAAGATTACTTGTGTAAAGGACTGCTTCAAAACATTCTGGTGCTGGTTGATTCGCAGACATCAAAATCAAAATTATCAAGCACGTGCAAATTGTGCAGAGGTACTGTTGCTGTCTTGCAGAATCTTGCAGAAAATAAGTACTGGTAGTGTACATGATAGTCCACATTAAATGTACATTGCATGTACATCTAGTGTACGTTGTGTGCAGCCGGACCAGAGGAGTGTTGAGACTTCAAACCCTTTCTGAAAGTTGTTCTGGGCAGACGAGGTCAAGACAATCCTCGGATTTGGTTCACTGTGTCTGTAGACCACCGCCTGATTGGACGAGTTCAGTGCGAACTGCTCTGTGCCTTAATTAGGGTCAGGTGATGAACCCTTTGTGAGTCCTGTCAAGCTTTGATCGGTATCAGAAACATGTCAAAAACCATGATTATCATCATAAAACTGTAAGATGATCAAATAAGATGATCAAATCTGCAGAAGTAAGAAGCAGTCATGGACTGTTAGAGTTGTCAGGACATGGAACTGAAGCTGAAGCGAGGCAAATGGCAAACGTAAAAAGAATCGGCAAGTGAAAGAGACAGAAGTGAATGATGTGAATGTGTATGTTATCGTTTGTTGCTTTGCATTGTGAGGTTTAAAAACGTTTGTCCCAAAACCGCGGAGAACTTCCGTTGTCTCTGCACTGGTGAGCTCTTTGGCAATGAATTTGGGGTCCCTTTTCCAAGCTTCATAATGCCTTCATCATTTCATCATGCCTTTATCGTGCTTTGATAGGGTCTTACATATACTTACCCAAGTCTTGGGAATTCTTGGGAACATGTAGGCAGCCCTTGATCAGTATGAAGCACATACATGGATGCGTTGTGTGTCAAAATCAACCTGCGATTTGGATCAACTTGGTATGCAAAGCGCATTGAAGTCTGGGCATCGTCTAAAGAGTGCAGGTTTTGGCTTTCGAGAAAGAATGAGAAAACAGAAAATTCGTGATTGCAGAAAAGCGAGACTTGAATTGAGTTGAATCGTGACGTTTGTCACCGATCCTTCCGTGAAATGTTCGGAGCGCATCGGTTGTGAGGAAAGGTATCGGGAAGCTGGGCAGGCCACTGCATTACAAAGAGTGTAACTTGGCAAATCATGGTGCTTTAAGTCTTTGATCCAGCTGATGGTATCGAAACAGCCTCAAAAAGAAGGTTGATGAGATTCAGCATTAAGCTTTGGGTGTCATGGTAGAAAGAGATGTAGTTTAGCATTGTATAAATGTATCATACATTGATTTATGTATTCAAATACAAAGTTAAGGCGGTTAAGGCCATGAAGAGAAGTGCCTTGAAACCTATGTCACGTGGCTCACGATGTTTCGAGTGTTTGCCCAGGCCCGATTCACCGGATTTTGCCAGGATTGATTTGCGACTTGGCCACTTGAAATCAGTTCAAACCTTGATGTGTTCCAAGCAATGAACACAAGGTGCGAAACCATAGGAAACAATAGGAAACCAGGAATGTTGTTTTCTGGCTTTTGGACGATCCAAAATCAGATTGAGGTTTGCAAGGACTTCAACCCGTTTCTCACAGGGATGGGTATATTAGGCTTCGCAGTCGAAAAAGTTGTTCAAATTGTCAAAAGAATTTCAATAGATACTAAAATCACTTGAAATACATGACAATCTGATGAAATATGACTACTGATTCAGTTTGCAGCGGGCGTTGTTGCCAAAGCTCTTACGACTTCAGGTCAGGGAGGCGACTTTGTGAATGGCAATGGTACCAGTGGCGACACTGGGCATTGCGTCTGAAGGTACATACAGGCGTGAATGGTAAGGCAAACGAAGGCACCAAAATCTCAGAAACTGTCATTGTTTGTCAACGCAACTGAATTGGCTATGTACACATACTGGTACCAAGAATTGCTAGAAATCAGGATGTTCCACATTTTTGTGAATGAAATCCAATGGAAGTCTTTGGATTCACTCAGGAGAGTATCTATGGTGTTTCCTTCGCGGATGAGTTTGAGCACGGGGTGCAGCTTGGGGATGCCTTGTCAATGAAACTGGATGGGTTTTCAAATTGCATTGCTCTCAATAGCAGATCTGAGCAACCTCAAAGACTACCACATGGCCCATGATGACTTGCGAAATTACTTTCTGTCATGTTACAGCTTTTGCGACTAATTTGTGATGCCGACTGCAAGCCTATCAAATCACAGCTTGGGGAAAGCTTCAGTTGTGTTTTGAAGGTGCTTCACTTCAAGTAAAAGGCCTTAAGGCCATGCTATGTACTATCGAGATCAAGTCATGTTTGCAGGTTGTTCTCCACTCGAAGCCAATGCTGCTTTCGATGGCCAATACTGGACCCGACACCAATGGCTCCCAATTTTTCATCACGCAACTCAGCGATGAATCAGCGATGATCTGATTGGGGATAGGGATGGACAGGGTACAAAGAATCACACACCCATTCAGTTGAAATCTCTACTATGCATTCCAAACACATCCAAACACTGTTTTTTTTTCCGACTAACAGAAGAAATGTAGTACAAAACACTATCCTGATGTGTTATGGATTGAGATTCTACCGAACCAAGGCTAAGAATTATACGATCATTACGATGAATGATTTACCGTTTTGTTGACAAACTTATAATGACGCTCTCCGATCAAGAGTTTGATTGCCTGAGTTTGTTGACTGGTAGCTTGATGTAAATTTCTACTTTCAGCATTTTCAACAAATTTGTTCACCGTTTGTCCTGAGGAACGCAAAAATGCATCATTTGGATGAAAAGCACGTGGTCTTTGGGCAGGTTGTCGATGGCCAAGATGTGATCAGTTACGTGCCTTGTCAAGCAACGAGTTTCAAGCAGCGCATCGCGGCATTGCCTTTACCAACTTTGCTTCACCAAACCAAAAACGGTCATGTAGGGCCAGAAAGGGTCAGAAATGGTCAGAATGCCTTAGCCTCCCAACATTTTCGAACAGGGCAGTGCCATCAACCCACCCAGTGATCAATTTGTTCCATGTTTTTTCTCAGATTATTTTTCCATCGGTGGGAAGGGAGGCCCAGAGCTAATTGTAAGCATCCGCAAGCTTGATCCTGGTTCTCAGTACGGCTTTGCTTTTATAGGATCGTCCTTGTCAAATCTCTTGACAAAGATATGCATTTGTGCTCATTCAGCAAGTTGCAAATTTAATTAATTGTCTAGTAAGGCATTCGATGGTATTTGTATACGAGTTTTGAGATGAGCCAGTTTCAATCCTGCAAACGAGTTGGTTTGGGCAGCCTGCTCCCAGGGAATGCCACTCCATAAAAGCATGTAAAAGCAGGGGTTCATGACCCCTCGAGGTAAATCAAAATGAGGAGTGTAGTGAGCGTAGCACGTTCCCAATTATGTTCCCATTACCTGCCAGATTCCATTGCATAACTTTCACTCTGAAGATGGAAGTACACGCTGCGTATGTTGAGTTTCGTTTTCACAAGCAGACTAAAATGTTGCTACTTCTTTGTGCGCCGCCCTCTGAGTTGCATCGCTTTGGAAAGCCTGATGGGTCCACCATTGCTACCGTTTTAATTACCAACTGCGGTGAGATGCCCAAGGCAGGACTCACCGCTTCCCACTTTCTCAAGTAAAATGAGGCATGAAAATGATATCAAAATATATTTGAAAATTAGTATATCTAAAAATCAATTGAAAATTGTATTAAAGCCATCCTTGACGTTTCCGGTGCCGGTGCCGGCCACTGCAATCGTCCTCGATATTCCCTAGGACAATGCAACACTTTCGCCTCCTGTATCGATGGATTATGATGGGTTCACTTTATCGGTTTAGCTATGTCATGCTGTGTCTTGTTGTTCATGTTTGTTGCAAAATGTTGCACACAGTTGCGACATGTTGCAATACTGACCTTTCTGCCAGGCTGACAAAGCTAGAAGCTGAGCAGATCACTGTTGAACTTAGCAGAACTATCCACGGCATCTCAGACCTCACAAGCTTTGCCAGTCCTTTGCAGCCCAAGCCTATCTCTTGCAAGAAAGGCGTATGGCAAGTTTAGAGCCTTGATTCCAAAGGAAGTAATTATGGGTCAAGATAAGTGTGTCCCATGAGAAGGTCACAACAAAATAAGTTTTCCTGACTCTTGGCACATGTTTGTTACAAGTGCGAACTACTGAGCTTGGCTTGTGATGATTTGTGCATAGAAGTCTCATCAAGCAGGGCAACTGCTTGAACAAGGATGATGTTGGAGAAAATCTGCTGCAAATTTCAGCGCTGCTAAAGAAGTATGCCTGACTTAAAGGTGACCAGCAGGCTGTTCACCAATGTTCGGAACCCATGGTACTGTATTGCGGGAGACGAGCATAGAGAGTCCAGAGTCTGAGCAAATGCATGAAAGCATTTGAATATGCTTCTATATGTTTAAATCCTGCTAGCTTGCACTTACTGAGCTTGCAAAGCGACTCATTTTTGAGTATTGACTAAAAGACGAGTATTTTAAGGAAAGTAATCAATGATGGTTCAATTTGGTCTTGCAAACTGGAAAAGGCATTAAGCCTCACTGATTCGCTGCTTTGGCCAGGTGCAGCCTTCCCTGTCCCTTGCAGCAAATCTCAGTGGCGACAAAGCAGCGCCGGAGGTGTGTCACTGCGCCAGAACATGGGTTGATGTGGAAACACATGTTTCCTGAGCCATTTGTCCCAGTAGATCTCACCCTTCGCCATTTTCAAAGGTAAGACCCACGGGTTTCAATTTATGCAGAGCAGCCAGGCAATGTCACATTGGTTTCATGTATTGTGTGTTTTCAATGCTTTTCAACTGCAACAAGTTGTATGGGGGAGCTGCTGCGCTTAAAAGTGAATTGCACAGGTCCTTGTATGTTTGTCTCTGAGTTTCTTAGTATGATGTTCTTTTTTGGGACTCGTGTCACCCGTGTCTCTCTCCACAGTTTCTGCGTGCCCGGGCATTCTCCTTGCTACACCGCCTTGGCGACATTGTCACCGCGCTCGTGGGACACTAAGTGCAAGTTCAAGTGCCAAGACATGACATGAGAACACAGACAAGATGATGCGAGATGTGAAGGCCACAGTGGCCACAGAAAAATTGAGCAATCAATCCATGGAGTTTGTTGTCACATCAAACGGCACAACAAAAAGCTAGTAGCATGGTCTGAAAGGGTGGAGAAGATTGGAGAAGTTGTGCATCACAGTTTCATGCTTTCTCATGAACATGTTGAGTTTGCTTTCTTTATGCCTTCGGAATCTGACATTATATAGTTGTTGAAACCCCATGTGACAAAATTGTCCAAGATAAGTCACTGAAGGCAACCATGACATTGCCCCTACAACATGCATTTTACAGCAATATAATATAACATACCGCTGAAAGGGGGGAAAATTTGTGAGCCTCAGTCAAGATCCCTCCAGGTCTTGATTTGAGGTAGCTTTGAATTTGAGAGGCAAGTAGGCAACTACATTTTTGAACCCGAGCAACAAGAACCGGAGTGGGGCATTTAAAATCATGTAAACCCAAGTTTAGAAGATTTTAGGAGAAATTGCAAGTTACTTTTTTGGGTGAATGGGAAATTGTAAGTTCCTTTCTTGAGGCCGCACACGCCCAAATAGGTAAGATACCTTCCACGCACTCCGCATAAAGGGAAAAGATGTTTCAAAGCTGATATGATTGTGTGGGTACTCATGCGAAGCATTACATTGGAGGTGCATTGTCAAAATGTTTGATGACACTGTGCGAGCACAAAAAAAGTTATATTATGTCATTAAGTCCCGATACATCGTATCAGGGCGCGAAGCAAAGGCACCACACCGTTGCAACACGTTGGCTCCAAGAGGGGGTCACACCAAAGAGTTGGTGGCTGAACAACTCATGGCGTGCCGGTGCACCACCAAAGGTGGCACGGAAACCCAGTTGTGTCCATAGAAGGTGTCGTGACATGGGCTCAATGAATTCGTTAAGTGATGGCTTGCTCTTCATGGATTGATGTGCCTTGATATGCCTTGATCCATTTCGTGGAGCAGAAAATTCCATCCGGTTGTAAGTTGTACGGGGCTGTGTGGCATTGATCGCATTCAAATGGCAAATCAGAGTTCAAAGCCGTCATATTATCAGAGATCCTGGCATTAACAAATCCAGGATCTCTATCCAGTTTTCCTTGAGGCTTGAGGTTATGACACTCTGTGGCATGTAGCCAACCCTTGTAGTTTGACATTGGTCTGTGAAGACTTCCCTTTGGCTCAGACTCAAGCAACAACAGCATCTAGCTTACTAATGCAGAGTCAGCACCTGTTGTGTGTTCCGTGTCAAAACAATCAAAACAGTGGGTCAGATTGACAGAAGACTCAAACACATTCAAAGTACACACTTAAGATGTGCCTGTTGTTCCACTCGACAAAAACTTGGCATGCGTCACTCAGGTGTAGCAGCTACACCAGTGTAGCATTCAAGTCATTTTTGGCTTAGAGGATCTAATGATTGAAAGTACAGTACTCAGCAACTGAACAGCAGGTATATGTCTTTACTCGTCTCAATCAAAAAGAACTTGCTGAGATCTGAGTTGATAGTTCATATTTCATACTTCAATGTCTCATGTTTGACCGCTTTCATGTTTTCTACACCGCGAAGATGGCGGTGGAGTTTGCTGCTGGTGATCGCGACGCTGTCCAAAGTACACGCACCATAGCTTGATTGAAAGCATTGCTTTGCCAAGATGGGCAAGGTTTGTTCCTGAATCTTGTGAAAAAAGTAGTTGTTGAATCTTCAAAGATATTTTGAAGCATTCATTGCAAGCACATTTGCACGGGAAGCTCGCTGAGAACAACTTCCTGTAGTCCCCAAATCAAGCTTTGACAGTTTTGAACTTTTAAAGCACTTCTGATGTTTGACTTGTTCATTCAGAATGATTCTGGGCTTTTGAAAAGCATCCAAAATCAAAACACAGCCGAGCACAGAGTACGTTCATGCTTGCACTTGATATGCTTGCACTTGATATTGCCAAGAGAGAGAGGAGAGAGAGAGAGAGAGAGTGTAAGATAGGGAAAGGTAGTTGAGAGATGTTGAAAGTATATTGATTTAAACAATGATCTGGAAATTAATGCAGCATTTGCCTTGAAAGCATGAGCCTGTCAAGATTTTCATCACCGTTTTCCTCATGTTTTTCCTCGTTGCTTCCACGCTTGATATTGGTACTCGTATGTACTCGTACTCAGGTTTGGCTTTGCGGCAGAGCACTCAGGGCACAGGCGCCGGGAGCAAGGGACAAGCAAGCCGTGACATGCCGTGACAGGGTCAAGGCGCATAGCCGGCATAGAGACCCATCTGCAGCTGTGAAGACCTGACAATATCAAACAATCATTCCTGCATATGTACACATGGTGCAATCCATAATTAATACGGCGTGACACGTATAACAGGTATAGTGGCTGATTACATACACAATTATGTTATAACGTGTACGTAGTGTATCTTAGCGCGACATAAATGTATGAGCTGTGTTCCCGAAGTCGGACCCCTGATGGTATCATAATATGCTGTACAAAGAAATACGACTACAAATATTATCCATAGAGATGTATATATCATACACTATACACAGTCGCTTTGGGTTTTGACGAAGCCAATGACACTGAACCGCAACTGGTGTGCCCTCAGGCATCTGAATGATCCAATGCCAACATGGATGTCAATAGAATACCGGAGAGTTTTCATTTTGATGATGTTATGATCATGTTTTCTTCTAAGACTGCTTGGTGTGGTCAGACTTCGCTCGTAAACGCAGGAGCGATTGCGGGCAATGTAGCAGTTTTCTGAACATGAATTCTTCCAGGAAGCTTCTTCGCTTTGATGAGAGTTTGAACATAGATTTGCCATCGACCTTGCCACGACAAGAATCCACAAGAGCTGTGAGGTGGAAATGATCAAAATATATCTTGCAACGGAAGGAGAAGCGTACCCCAAAGCCAGGGGACAGCTTGAGGATGCGTGACGCTTCCAGGTCTCAATCCGACCCGGGGTGCTTTCAAGGGCACAATCCGATGCAGAGTGCGAGTCTTGGAGTTTCAGGAGGACAGCCGTGGTGGAAGACTTGCAGCATTTTGCAGCTGGCAAAGCTGGGGGAATAAGATGGATGCTACACGATTTGACCCTCAAGATTCACAGAAACAATACGGGATGTTAAACATTGTGTGATTTGTTATGTGATTTGGTATCTTGAACACTGTGTATCAAAACTCGCACAAGAGGAACACCGAGGGCTTCAGACAACGTGAGAAGGATATGCTTTGTTCTCTCATCTCTAGAGCTTGAGCTTTCTGAGATGGTTCAAATGGGTTCAATCCATTTTGGTCTACAGGCCAAATGCAAAAAGCTCGGTTGGAGCTTCAGAAACGTTTGGAGAATCCATATTTTTTGCGGTGTGCATTGTCAATTGTGCCCATCATCACAAGTGAGATACAGTGAGCAATTCCTTTGGAGCTGATTCCCTTGCCTTCGTTTTTTGCAGCCTGAATCGAGGCAACCTGCAGATCCCTGGGAACTTTTGAAGTCCCTGGAAGGCGAAGCATCGTCGTGTTGAGACCTATCTATCCAAGTAAAATCAAGTATTGATAGATTATGTTTGATATGCATATACTTCTACTTATTATGTATTCATTCATTTATGTCCTTTCTTAATACATCATGAATATTTCGATATGTTTTCCATTTGTACCGGTATGTTATTGTTTGCAATTAACACCGGGATACTTGATCTATCGGCAGGGTCTTGAAAGTTTTGAAGCGGTAGCGATGGGCTGGGAGGCTGGGAATGGGGGTGGAGACACAGCTCCTTGCAGGTGACGTCCAATGGCGCGAAGAAGAAGCTGCAAGGCTGTTGAGCCGATCTGCCTTAGAGGCATTGAGCCAATGGTTTCAACCTGCAGGTGCCACTTCTTCGTGCTCCTTTCATGCTCACTTTGCCAATCTTTGTCATTTATAATTTATGTTATTCATTTATCATGTTTATCCATTAGAAGGTTTGCACTCTAACATTGATCTACTGCAAAGGAGGTAAAAACTGTGTGTCACGAAAATCCAGAACATATCACAACAGCATGAAAGATGTGAAAGTTATCCGCCATTCTGTCACTGTATGGCTGAAGTCTTTATCTCTGCTGTGTAGACTGGGCATGACAAGTGTAGACTGGGCTCTTGTGTTCAGCATGAAATTGAGAATTTTCCAAATGCTGAGAGAATGCATCGCAACGGCAGGCCGCAGATTGTGCGTCGAGACCTCTGACAATGTTGACGAGGCCTTGGACGCATTGCTGGAGGATGAAAAAGCGCATGTGGTCGACTTCCTTTCTGACCGTGAAGTACCAGGCCGCTTCGGCAAACTCCAAAAATACATCAATCAAATCAAATCCCCAACAAAATCCAAGGACATCTTTGGGTTGAAAGTTTGACGACCTGCAGTGGAATTATATATATATATCCTGTGCATCTCTTCAATGTTTTTCAAAAGTGTAAAATTCGGTCTTGAGCCTGATTTCTTGTAAAATCTAACCAAGAGCTCGGTGCAGAATCTGCAGAATAGATGCACATTTCCATCAGGATTCTTGAGGCATTTACGTACTGGCTGATGACCCTATTTGGTGTTGACTCGCTCCTTCACTTCTTTTCTAGTTGTGGGAAGTGAAAGCATGATTCCTGGGTATGCAATATATTGTTCGCTTTGGGAAGATTTTGGTTTGTTGATTGCAACAGGGCTCTCCTTGCGAGAGATGTCAGAGTTTCATGTTAACAACGAGGTCTCGTGAGCCGTATTTTTTGGCAAGCAGAACTCTATTTACGCAACTTTCAGCAGGCACCGCAGGGTATTGCAGGTTTGGGATCAATTGGCAATATTCGGCATTGGCTCAGCATGATTGATTTGTGCTGAATTGCCAGGTCGGTTTCATACCTCATATATATATAAATCTCTGGTCATTTTCATCGCTTCTCCATGCTTGAAGATTGCAAGGCTTAGATCGTTCCAAGTGGTTGGTACATGTTGGTACACCGTCTCTCTACTGTAAGAGATTCCAGCAGAGTCTTACAATGTGGGAACCGTGCAGGTTGCCGGAGAAGCACCAGTCGAAGAGTTCCAGCAGACGGCAAAGGTTGTTGAACAAGAGGTGGCACCACAAGGATCGCAGGCCGAGGCACGAGCGGTGAAGGTTGCACTCCAAAAGCAAAATCAATTGAGATGTGTTGAGAAATGTTGAGAATCAATGCATATCGGCATATCAAAAAGGAGAACTCCCATGAACTATGAACTTCCATGAGCTTCCATGATTTCGTTTCTGTTTTGTTTTTGTTGCTACTAAATGAAGCAAAACCTGGATGCTAGGCAGCCTTGGGAGTTCTCTTGGCACGACAGCAATTTGTGGCCGCCTGTCGCTTTGGATACTTCCTTCGGCGTTGCCAGCAGCGGCTACGACTGGAGAGAGTCGTGAGCCTTGGACAGAGCTGAGCATGTTGGATTTCCAGTCATTTGTTTAATGATGTTAAAGGAACTAAGGAACTACCTGTAAAAAGGTGTAGTTGGGCAATCTCAAACGCGATGGAACTTATTTGATGATTCAAAGCAGTGTGGAAGTTGGTGGAAGTTTATTCGTGACCAGCGAAGCGTTTTTGTCATGCGAGTTCGATGCTCGGAGTGGCCTGCTGAGTTCCTAGGAATGGTGAGAAGTCTTTGGAGCAGCATCTCAGTCGAGGTTTAGGATGTTTACACAGAACTTTACTGAATTTACTTACTTTGACTATATTAGTTTGCATTATGTTTGCTTGCAGTCGTTGGGCTCCATGGGACTTTTACTCCAGTGTGACCAAACCACTGCTACCTTGGCATTCTTCGTCACCTCTTACAGCGCGCTTGCCACATCATAGTATGAAGCTAAGAAGCCTAAAGAATCGAAGAGGGTCACTGGTGAAAGTTAGGACATTTGAATGTATTTAAGATGTTTCAAGATTCACTCTGTCACTTTTTGTCTTCTGTAATCGGGCTATTTGCCAAATTCTTTTTGTGCTAGTAGTCCTTTTTGAGTGCCTTTTCTGCACATAGTTTTGGCATTTTTTTCAGTGCGGCTACAGTAGCATTTTCGTATTTGTCAGTCCTATGGCATGAAATGCATGAAGCATGTGTACAAATTGGTGCATGCCGCTTAGTTCAAAGACATAGTGAGGTATCTGACAGATATGGACGCTCAAGAGCAAGTGGAGCTAGTGCGGGGTGCAAGCCGAGAAGTCATTTCTGCTGCAGAGGCGTCAGTGTGTCATCCAAGTCGGAATGTCATATTTTGGCGTTGCTGGTATCCCTTGGGCTGGTTTGGCATTGCATCAAATTTGATTCGCTCTGATTTCTATGTTCTTTCTTCACTGTCACTGTGACATCTTTGACTTGCACGTTGCAAAAACAAGGTGTCCTATTTCCGATTTCTCTCCTATGTTCAATTCACATTTGTTTATTTGTATGTATTTGTATGTGTATATGTGCTTTGAGAATATATTTCTTATATCTTCTTTTATACGTTTTATATCTCTGTTTGTTCTTTCGAGAGGCTCGTGCCACAGATCTCTTTGGAACGTTGTCAGAGCTGCTCCGTGAACGGGGCGAGTTGGAGCTCACCGCAGAGGGTCGAGTCAGGTCGATCGATTGGGAAGTCTTTGACCGAGTTTGACCTGAAAATGGATGTGTTTTTGGGGAGAAAGGAAGGCATGCCATGTGCCCTCTGAAAATGTGCACGTGCAATTCCCAACTCCTGAGGTCAGTTGTCAAATTTAGCCATGATCAACCTTGAATACTGGGAGACCTGATATATAAATTCCAAGGCATTTGAAAGACTTCAGTTGACTGTTATTTCTTTTGCCGTGTCTTTCTGCCTTCTCTTGGCCACAGGGCCATGCTGCCAATACGAATTGCATATGTCATTCTATGAAATTGTGTGGCTTGTCTTGGAGCTTTGAGCTCAGGCTCAGTGTGGAAGCTGTAGTCTTCGGAGCTGCCCTCTTCGATGCCGAGGTCGGTGAGCGAAATTGAAGCAGAGTAGCCGAGAAGTAGTGGAGAAATATAGAGAATGACAGAATTAGTGGAAAAAATGAAAACAATGTTTGTAAATGTTTGTAATATGTAATGTTATGAAACGCTCTACTGCGGACGTCATGTCCTGCCATGCTTCACCAGGGCAGCCAATCCCAATGCAGACTGTGTGGTCCTGGTAGTGGCAACGGCAAGGGAAGGAATCATGCAATTCTTTTGCTGACCACACAGAACTTAGCAAATAGGTTTGCAGGCCTTCTGATTTGCACAAGTTGACGCAGCATCCGTAGAACAGTTCGCAACCTTCAAGGAATCACCGATGAGCAGCATTTTCTACCAACTTGTGGTGCATGATCATGCGCACTTTCCGCGTTTCGAACTTGTCACATTATCTTACACATCTTACTAGCATTGCCCATGCATTGGAGGAAGCCGAATGAAGACGTTCAGAATCGCTCAGAATAGCTTGGCTTGCATCCATCCGATCTCATCACATGGCAGGAAAAGGCATCAAAGCACTACTCTCTGACCTTCTCTGACTTTGGAAGTCGGCACTGACAAAGATTCAGAAAACAGTGCGAGCAGAATCATATGAGGTTGCATACATGCGATCGCGCGAAGGTATAGCCAGCTGACAGTGGTATAGTCTGTGTGCCAATGTTCAGTTCGCCTGGTAACGAGATAAAATTTGTTCCAAGGCAGTTCTTGCTTCATTACATGACAATTAGATAGATGTCTACCAGGCATGTGTCAGGCTCCTTGGTGACTTGATAGGGTTGAACTTGAATGATACCGCTCCTATGAAGGGAGCTGTAATTTCTGGTACTTTGTCGGTTCCCTCAAGATGGCTTGAGGACTGTTGAGACCACTTGCCGTGTGTAAGCTGTGTAGAGTGCCATGTTGAAACTGAGTTTGAAACGATTTGCAATCAGGCCACTTGCTCGCCAATGCGGAGGGAGCATGTTCCGAATCGCTTTCAGGCTGGTCAGTTCTGATGCAAATGTTGCTATCTTTTTTAATCAGAATTGTGATCCAAAGTGTTCAACTTAAAAAGCTGCGGGTTGGAGACGACTGGAGAAGACGACTTCTCGATGGGAATCAATCTTTGCCAGGTTGTCATGACTCTCCTTTTGCTTGGAACGGTGCGGATGCCCACTTCGCAAGCGTTTCTATTTTTATGTTCTTCAAAATGTACAATTGATATGATAGTGCTGGTGATCATCACATTGTCGGCTACATGTACATGATGAGTGTCCAGACGATGTCCTGGTCATGTTGGAATCATTATCATATCATCATCAGACCATCATTTTCGTGTCATAGTATCATTTCATCATCATCATCATCATCATCATCATCATCATCATCATCATCATCATCATCATCATCATCATCATATCACGATTGCCATCATGGGCTATTGGCCTGTACTATCATCAAAATATCAACATAGATCAATAATAGTGTCTTTCGTATCATATTAGGTGGCACCACCCCAGCAGTCATTTTTAGTATTCCCTGTAAGCTCAAGCTGGGTTTGAAGTTCCACCCAATAAGAAAGAACACTGATACCAGAAGGAAACAATAATGATAAGACGTACGGAAAAACGATGGCAGAGGAAAAACAATCAATAGCCTGATTGCAAGACAAGTAAAGAGAAATAGGGTTTCTATACAGTGATCATGCGATCACCATATCATCAGTATCATACTCAATTCATGACAATCACACATCACCATATTCAGTGTCGAATTATATTAGTACCATCAAGACAAGAGATCATCGTCTCATTATCATGATATGTTAGCGCTCGCATCATCAGGTGCAGATTGCCATCTATATCAGTCACAATGAGATCACGGTCATATACCACTATATGTACATTATATATATATATATCATTACATTACATTATCAGTTCATCATTCCTACAAGATTGTCATCATGGTCATGGCACATATCATCATTGTAGCATGGTATTTTAGTCAGTTTATCATCATGGAGACCATCAGCATCATGGCATCATTACATAGTTTGGCTGTTTACATCTATATCATCATAAGATGACTAGGTGTTGTCATGTCATCGTTTAAAAAAGAGCCACTATAGCTTTGTCAGTTCACCGCGTCATATCATCATCATGCTCTTGTCAATGTTACGTTATCGTAATATGTCGTACTTAGTCACATTGCCGCTACCATCATTTCATATTACGTGTTGTCGCCATTGTCCAGTCTACAATCAGGACACAATCACATCATCATCCTCGCGTCATAGATGATCACATGTTTATTCTACCACTGCTCATTGTATTATCATTTAGCATTAGCATCATCACTGTCATGACGCCACTGCCCACATGATACAATCAAATCACGGTCAAAAACATTATCACAGCATCAATGCAATCAACATGTTTGTCATCAATGTGTTATGCGTATACAGTCATCATCATCATCATCATCATCATCATCATCATCATCATCGAAAATTTCCTCTGAGTTGACCGGATGCTGATCTGCGCCAAGCCATGAACGTCGTTAAAGCATCTTAAAACGATGCTTGACCCATTGAAAGCATTGACACAACAGACTTTAAGCTTGGACATTGCTGGACTGCTCATGTCAATGTGCAATTTGAATGGCAGCTGTTTCCAGGCCGTTTCAGATGGGCAAGAAGGCCACGGCCACCGTTGTAGACGAGTCGCAGCAGAACCCACAAGACTCCACATTGACAAAATTTGAGAAATCAATTGTAGACTTTGCATTGTCAATTTTGTCAAATCTAGAGCCAATACTCAAGCAGTGTTGCAGCAAATTCTTGGCTTGGACGGAGAGCAGCTTCGTTCAAGGTTTGACCAGTAGAGAATCTCCTCACAACAAGTTGTATTAAGTTGTATCGATTTGTCAGGAAATTTCTCTAATGTGTGGAACCTCAGGAATTCAAGGGCTCAGAATGGCTGATATGGATTGCAGCTGCATGTACTTTGTTACTTAGTCCTTTGGACGATCAAACATGTGTTTTCTTTACTGACTTGAGTGCTGTCTTTGTTGCAGTGCAAAGCCGAAATTCTTTGCCTATAAAGTCACATCCAGATAGTGTGGCAGTATGTCAGAGTCATTGATACTGGAGTACAAGTAGTTTGTAGTCTCTGGTCAAATTCAAGGCGACAACAACAATGACGCAAACAACGAGTACAACATTTTCTGCACAGAGCCCAGCAATTGCACTGTTGCCATTAGCAATTGCACTGTTGCCATTTATTGCCTGTGTGACATCTCTTTGTTCAAAGAGTTTCCATCCATTTCCTACTTGATTGGATGCCCATGGATGTTGCGACTGTAAGCGCGTCCCTTCAAGCTTCCTAAGCAATGGCTGCCAGGACCCATTCCAACACCTTTGCGGCTCCCTTCAATGAAAGCCATACATGTCACGAGTTGGAAGCAACTTGACGATTTGAAGGATGTTTTTTGGTATCTCTCGAGCACACCCCAACGTAGCTTGAGATGAAAATGGCATCAACAACAAGAAGTGTATGTGATTGTTCGACCACTAGCAACAAAACAGCGACGACAAAAACGTAGAGCAACAACAACGGAAGAGGCAACCCCCAAACAAACCACAGAAGCAACAGCTGTAACAACAACCACATGGACAAGAACAGCAGCACCAAGAGCAGCCACTACAAAAACTAAAGTAAGCCAACAGCAACTAGAAAAGACCGCTAATACCAACAACGACTACTTGTGATGCTAAGCTTAACTCCTGCCACCACTGCTGCCCAAAGGCACTATTACTGCTGCTAGCGCTTTTTGAACTGCCACTACAACGTTTGTACATGAGAAGTCTTATGTAAGTCTTACAATTGTAAAGTAAAAATGACCATGATAATCATTTATCACTTATCACAATTAACTAATTTATGTTGATAATCATCATCATGACAACAGCTGTAACAGCGGAGACGACAACAACGAGGACCAAGGTGGAACGAAGCAATCCCTGCAGTGGCCAAAGTTTGCTTGAAGCATGTGCTTGTGATTGTAAGCATCACAGTTGTGGATCTGGATTTCTTATCTGAAAAACCACTTAAATCATCTTACAACTGGTTGATTGCGTTGATTTTGGGAGGATTATGCAGGTCACACCCATAGAGGCACCTCTGAACTATACTTTTTCAAATAAACACAGACTTTCATTACATTTCCATAATATGTTCATGCTACCGCTTTGGCTTAATAAACGGCTATACAATTCATTTGGATTACCAGGATTGATTCATCAGCGGCAGGGTCTGACGGGTTGACGTTCATCATGGATCACAGCGGTCCGTCCCACATATGTGAATGTATTTGCACATCATGATCATTGTTGAGATGTTTTATAGTTCGCATAGCTTTGAACTGGTTTGGAATAAATAAGGACAGCTCGTTTCGATTTTGACTCTGCATCATTGCCATGGCTAAGGTATCAAGAACAAGGATCCCCGGCGGGCTTTACAAGAAGCCATGACTCTTTGGGAATTCAAGGGTCCGTCACCATGGGCGGTAGAAAACCAGCAGTGCTGCAGTGAGGTCGACATGTGTTTTGTCCATCAGAAGACGAGTTGGCAAAAAATGGTAAAAAAAGTATGTATAGACAATTGTAGAGATGTACAAGCACACAATATAACCAAATATATGATATGATATACGATGTAAACATATGAAAACATTATATATTTTGAATTTCCTATTTTAAACTCCCAAGTTTGCCTTTCCGAGCTCTCAAGACCGCTGCAGGACCTCAACAACCTGTACACAGTGCGGCTCTCAGGACTGCAGCTGAAGCACTTTATGAAAAGGTGTGACGAAATGACAGAATTTCAGAATGATCAATTCATGTTTATACTGTATATATACATATATATATATATATACATATATATATATATACATATATATATATACATATATATATATTGTCTATATCAATATTATGATGTACATGTGCTATAGTGTATATACTGTACGTTCATATCAATTATGCTTGCCTTTGCACATTATTAAGCTGTCCAGACACTGGTTGACAAGCCCCTCAAGCAGGATCGCCCTCATATGCTTTGCATTTTGTCGTTGTGTCCCTTTATGTCCAACTTCAACGAGCGCAGAGGTCAAGTTTGACGACCACTGCCACAACTGTCACTCGAAGCCAGGGCCCTGAGATGTCAAAGACACAAAGTGCCTTGACATCACCCGGGTTCATCTGACAACTCGACCTAGACCCATCTAGACCCTCCAAATTAGTTCATGTTTTCAGGTTTCAAGTTATATACCTTGAACATCCTTGAACTACAGACATGGTGTTTCTGAGCTTCAGGCACAAGGATGAGGCACCAGGATGAGAGATTTTTGTCCCAAGACCATGCAAAACTCAAAATCTAATCGTTTCAGCCCCCGAAGAAACTGAAAATGGCTACGTTTGAGAAAATGTTGGAGAATGGCTACCGTGGAAGCAAAGTGGCTGCTGAGCGAGCAAAAGAAGTCCCTGGCTGGCCTTGTTTCTCAACCACCACTTTTCCAGCTTTTTGCCGAATGAAAACCCTGAAATGCATTCACAGCCGGGGGTCAACATTTGGAATCAGTAGTTTGTCCCACAAATTTGTTCAAATTCATGCATAATAGGCATGCATGTAGTAAACAGTGACGCGCCAGCCCTTATGTCATGGTTTCTTCACAAATGATGTTCTACAGCCGGAAGACAATGAAAACAATCAACATATTATTTTATTCCGTCCGCATTTTTTGACCGCGCGTCTCTTTTGACAAGGCAATACATCCTTTTTTCAGTAAAGGAACGCTTGATTGCATCTTGAGCTCATCCAAATCCAGCTGAGGTACAATTTCAAGCACTATGACTTTGACCTCAACTACAACGGTCATGGCCACATTTTACGTTTGAGTTTGCATTTTTTACGAAGAAGCATTGAAGCATTTGTTAGTACCAACAAAGGTTGCAATTAAACTCATTAAGCCAACTTTTTTGGTTGAAAGACACTGTAGTCATGATCATGTTGTTCAACTAGTTCGTGCAGAGTATGACTGAGAGAGCCATTGCGCTCTGTAGAGAGCCTGCTGCATCTTCCAAGGTTCACTTTGTAACAATGGCTGGAATGATCTTGGTGGATGTGTCAGCGACTCATGAACCCTTTTGATCTTCTCGGGTGCAGCTGGTCAAGAACCACAAACACTTCTGATTATTCTTGGATCTGGAAAAGAAATGGAGAATAAGATTTGATCCGATATCTTTTTTGATTCCCCACCTGTCAGGTGAGGGTTGTTAGATTTTATCAGAGTTGACTTCTCCTCCTCCTCCTCCTCCTCCTCCTCCTCGTCCTCCTCCTTCTCCTCGCCGGACCTCAACTACGACAATGCACGCCGAGTGTCTGCTGCCGGACCTCAACCGCGGCCATCCACGCCGAGTGTCTGCTGCCGGACCTCAACTACGACAATGCCCGCCGAGTGTCTCCTGCCGGACCTCAACCGCGGCCATCCACGCCGAGTGTCTGCTGCCGGACCTCAACTACG
>VSDK01015162.1:585768-603258 GCA_009767595.1 Symbiodinium kawagutii
AGAAGATATGTCAGAAGATATGTCAGAAGATATGTCAGAGAGAATGTCAAAAGATTTGCCAGAAAGAATGTCAGAGAGAATGTCAGAAGATATGTCAGAGAGAATGCCAGAAGATATGTCAGAAAGAATGTCAGAAGAGATGTCAGAAAGAATGTCAGAAGATATGTCAGAGAGAATGTCAGAAGATATGTCAGAAGATATGTCAGAGAGAATGTCAAAAGATATGCCAGAAAGAATGTCAGAGAGAATGTCAGAAGATATGTCAGAAGACATGTCAGAAGACATGTCAGAAGAGATGTCAGAGAGAATGTCAAAAGATATGCCAGAAAGGATGTCAGAAAGAATGTCAGAAGGTATGTCAGAAAGAATGTCAGAAGATATGTCAGAAAGAATGTCAGAAAGAATGTCAGAAAGAATGTCCGAGTAGAAAGTTGTCAGAAAGAACGTCAGAAGATGTGCCAGAAAGGATGTCAGAAAGAATGTCAAAAGGTATGCCAGAAGGAATGACAGAAGATTTGCCAGAAAGAATGTCAGAAGGTATGTCGGAGAGAATGTCAGACAAAAGTGGAGTCAACAAGCGGTGATGACATGACATGGTGGGGATCACTCGAAGTAAAGTAATTTGACGTTTTTTGTTCGCCTATCAGAAGTTGTTAGTCTCCAGTGCTTGCCGAGTTACCTATAAATTTATACTCGTGAGTTGTCGTGCACTTTCTACCAACTTCTTTGGCATCAGGTCAGACCCCGAAGCCTTCTCAAGCAGTGCAGAGGTGAAAGCTGAGGGAAGCAAAGGGAACCCGACAATCGAGGAACCCAGGGACGTGTGAACATGGAGAGCTCGCAGAAAGGCTCCAAATGCTCTGAATCAAATTGGTCTTCCCACAAGAGGGTGTTCAATGTTGTTCATGATTTCAATATGTTTTCTTCAAAACCAGGAGTCTTCCATAGTCTTCCTCCAAAACCTAATTTGAATAGTTTCGAGGTACCATTCAGTCGGTCCCAGAGTTTGATATCAGAATCTAGGTGCTTCCAGTCCACGGAATGCTAGCACATGTGTTGGTGCAACACTGAAAGATTCATGATGTGACACAATTTTTTTCAATGTCGACAGTGTATTTCCATTGTGTTTGAACATGCTATGGTGTGTGATGAAACCGCACGGTTTTGCGTTCATTCACCAGTTGTAGTGAAAAGACTACTGTCATGAATAATCTAGAGAGGACCACAGTGATGATCAAAGGCAACAGAAATTGAATTTTGTGTAGACGCAAAGGGCTGCACAACGGGAGAGTTTAGTCACAAAAGGTCCTCTAAGGCACTATATAGTTTGAGACAATGTTGCAATGCTTTTCTTGGTTTTGGTGTAGTCATTTCAGCAATCCTTTGCTTCGAAGGTGTTGATGGGTTTGCGCAAAGCTTTGCATTTGATCTTCAAGGCCAGGATAGGAACAGGATGTGGAGAGATTTCAGTACAAAGCAATCGACTTATTGATAGTTATTGTATTTGATCCTCCTTGGAAGCATCTTTTGATATCTTTTGATCTTCTTTGATCTTAAGAACAAAAGACAGCTTCTGACTACAGACATTTACAGACTATGTTCATTGGAGCATTTTGATCTGTGCTTTTTCAATGCCGGTATGAGTCTTTCTGAACCCTGCGTTTCTTTTTTCATCTCGATAGCCACTGCTGCGACCGCGAAAAGGGAGATGGCAAGAATCAAGAAAGTAGCCCAGGTTATGGGCAGCAGTCAATTGCCACAAATTATAGCTACACAAAATTGAAAGTATTGGGTCAAAAAGTCAAATGTTGTTGTTTCAATATCTTTCAATGTGTTTGGATTCTGGATGACTGGATATGTGCACAACCATACAGCGGTTTTTTGCTTCCAGCTTTTGTCTCATGGGTCTTCGTCAGCCGCAATCTTCCCAAGTGCTAGTACTTGTGTGAATCAATACGTAAGTTATATATTTCTATGATGTACTAGTACATACATGCTATGATGTTCTTTTTGCATGTTATCAGGTCCCTGTTGCAGCCATTGACGTCGTTATTGAAAGAAGGCGCGCTGCGACTACCATTTTTGTGACGCAATGGCCTTTGGTTCTTTGGCTAGGAACAGTATGTTGGCGCGTACTCAACCTGTGAACTGATGTTCAAACATGCTCAAGCATTTCAAACTACAGCCTGCGTATTCGGAAGTGAAAGCACACTGCGATGTTTGCATCTTGCAATTTGTTCATCACGAACTAAATTGGATTCTTGACAGGCCAGACTCCGTACAAGTTCAATATGCGAGACACCTAAGGGGTCGGCTGAAGTGCTCTCCAATGTCGAAACAAACAAAAACAAATGAGATAAAATATTGAATAGATTTGTTCGAAACAAGTGGTCACAAGAATATAGTGAACTGACTGAGCAGAGAAGAAGCGTTCTGAATTTGGAAGCATAAGCAGAGGTGCACAGTGTGACCTGTCACTATGATTTGCTATCATAAAAAGAATGCAAAAGAACCGTGGGGTCCACGATGGCAAAGGAATGCAAAAGATCTCTACGAAAGAATACATTGTTTGACAGAGCGACGACTTATGTCAAGTTCATGGGCGGAAAGCCAAAATTCAATACACATTCTGCTGTAATCCCTATCAAAGGATCATGTGATAGCATGACATAGCGTTTGTTTCACAGATTCATTTCGGAGGTTTGCTTTCATGCGCAGAGATGCATTTGCAATCTCAATGAATTCTTCGACCCGCGACACAAATTGGGATGAGGGAACCCGAGGGAAGCGGTAGCAATCCAAATCAAGGGAGCATAACCACTGAAAAACTTGCATCTTCTGCATATTTCAACTTCTTTCGATGGCGCTAGGTGATGCATAATGTGGCATAGGTTGCAGTTGGACTACCGTGCTAAGGAGGTGACTTTGGAAGGGGCTGCCTCGAGTTACGACATGATTTCAGAGCCTTGGCCATGAGAGATATTTCCAGTTTGCTTTGGCAGGGATGAGGCTTGCATTTGGTTGCTGTGCCCTGGTATTCTTTCCATGAATGTTTGTCATAGCTTATGATGTTCTAAAGGACTTCATCATCCTCATGTGAATTTAATTTGTGGCGCTTGCAACCGCTACGACTCCAGTGCTCAAACGTGTTCAAATGACACTGTGATACACTGTGACACCATCCGAGAACAGCCAAGGCCAAGCAGTCCTTGATCACTGCCACACCTCAAGAGATTGCTCAGCTCTTCTCGCAGGAGGCGATGCCACATGCCGGTTTGCTTCACAAATATCACATGTTTTCTATCACATACTGTATGATATTTCTTTAGATATATAATACAATATATATATATAATTATATATATATATATTCAAATGATTTTTCCGTTTTGAAATCTCTTAGATCGTTCAAAGTGCTGAGGGGGGACACTGCGAGGCCTGCGAACAAGAGTTGCTAGGCAAACCAAGGTACCAGCTTTATGAAGTCCAAGGTCTCAAGATCGTCACAAGATGCCAATTGAGATCTTTCAAGCCATTTCATTTATTTCATGCTGATTTTTGTGATTTGTTCAAAAAACTTCAGCTACCTTGCGGAACTTTGCAGAGGGGACGAGACACCTTGAAGGCTGAACATATAGTTCACTTTCGACCTGTTTGGGTCGATTTTGTCGAAATGGCCATACCCAGTTCTCTGGCAGAAAATCATGGCAGTCTCTCAATAGCGCATCTATACACATTATTTATATGTGAAAATCTCGGGAAGCCAGTGGAAATTGGTTCAACCATGTTCAACCTGCCAAGTCACTGCTGCCATAGGTCAATGCACTGGTCCCGCAGACCTACGTCATCGCAGTCATTGAGGCGATCCCAAAGCCTCAAATTTGCATTCTGTACTTTATTATACAATATATATATATATTTATTTATTTATAGTATGTGACATCTATATATATATATATATCTTGATTTAAAGCTCTATTCAATTTATTGCTTTATTATTGACTGCTTTGTAAGTTGTTCCAAGCTCATAGTTCAACTCTTTGTAGCGCATTATTTTGCGATTTCAACGGTATAGCTAGGAACTTAAGCTTTGTTTTATTGCAAGGCAGCATGTTGTTCATTGAGGTTCGCTGTTTGCTTTACCAAAACAGATCAAGACCGTTTGACTCTGGGAGCATTTGAGGAATTTCGGGCCTAAAGATGGAGTGTATTTGGGTACTTTACAGAGTCGTAGTTTTTCAAGTAGGGCTCACAGCTGCGCCAACTGTTTCGTATTTCTAGATCCCTTGACATGTTTACCCAGCAGCACTCGTTTGGGAGCACTCTTAAGACTGAACCATACCGACAGTGACAGCGCACTGCACACACACACAAATACATACACCTGGGAGCTCAACTTGCTATTGTTTCTTACACAAGTTCAAAAAAGTAGTGGTACTTCGAAAAATGTGCTGGGGTGCCTGCCAGGTGGAACCACCTCAAATGGATGGCGCAGAGAGCTAAGATATGCTAAGATTACGGAAAGTGACCCGGGATGTTCCAAATACTTGAGCCAGTTGTGAGAAGCGTACATGACCCCAATTTTTGCAAGCATACCTTTTGTGGGGGTGGAAACGTCAGGCAATATAAACCTCAAACAGCACTTTGCTACGTTGATATCAAATCATTGAAAAGGCTGAAGTGATTTGAGGTCCAATTTCTACAAAGCTGAGTATGTTGTACTCTATCAAAACATTGGGACCCTGCCTGTTAAAGATACATTGTGGGAACGTCATAAACCCTTCTTTTGCGGTTTAAAGCATCGATTTTGCCATAATTTGTTTGTAATCAAATCCTTCGGATTGTGCAACCTGGCGGAAGCTCTTTTGTGAAAGTTGCGCCGGCTATGATACAAGATTAGCATAGCGATTCAAACATTTTGCTAAACTTGATCCCTTTACTTGCAGCAATTGCATTGCTCACGTAAGGGAGAATTTCTGAAATCCCTAAACATGTGTTGCTTAAAAGATTTAGCCTCAGCGGCATGGCTCTTCTGCTTCTGAGATAGTTGACAGTGGAACAACTACCACGGAAGGTGCGCGGTGGCTTTTGCACTTAAACAATCAGAAGCTCAGAGTGTCAAGTTCCAGGTGGACATCGGTTTGTATTGATTTGGTGTGGACGTGTATAGGAACATGAGATATGGGAAGGTCATCCAGTGAACGCTGGGTCCGTTTGAAAACTGATACTGATCTTCATTGCATCCTGGACGTTAGCAGTGAATCGACTGCCAGGTCATGGCGTGGTGTTTGATGCGCAATTGGATGTCGCAAATCCATTGCGCTGTACTTTTCTTGCCACTCGGACTTTGGCACTCTAGTCTTGTGCGTAGTCATAAATTCCAAGCACATGTAGGCACTGCTTGGTTTAGCAGGGAAGAATGCGGTGCAACATCAAGCAAAAGGGGCATAACGTATCTCACGTGCATCAATCAATTCAACATTTTCAACCACAAGTACAATTAAGGGAGGCTCAGATAGATGATACTGCCTGGACAAGCTTCTGCCAGGAAATGTTGAAACATCCCTCAACTAGGTATGAGAGTATTTCAGGACAATGTAGACATCCATCACCGTACATCTATGCAGCATCTATGCAAATTCAAATCGACGCCTCTCTATGTCTTGGTGTGACAGTGTGCCTCGAGGAAATTCAAATCGATGTGAGGAGCCACAGGAATAACAGCTTTGAGACTTCCGCACCGCTCAACTTCCCCCGGGCCGTACTTCTAAGATCTGTCAACGACTATAATCTCCATGTTTTACTGAAATCTGCTTCCTGAGCCCTCATGAGTTTGGAGCCATCAAGCTTAATAAGTCTACAGAATCTCTTCACCGCTGCAGGGTGTTTCGTATACGGCAGATTCTGGCATTTCCTTCCATGCTGAAGGGAGACCTAACCGCAACTATCATCAACCACAGTATCTACAAGTTGGACTGCTCCTGCAGTGTCCAGGGTGACTCTTTTATTGGTTGCAATCTAAAGTCTCGACATTTCTGGAGTTCAATTCTTTGCTGTTCCTGTAAATTCTTGACGAGGTTGGAGTATCACTTCGCCAGGATTTCTTTCCCTTCAGTGAGAGTAAACCTGATATCTTTGATGATCCTCATACCCAAGGGTTGCCGTTGTTTGCACGCACCATTCTCTAGGGCAGAGAATATGTCTGATGAAACAAAGAGAACCTTAGTCGGATGTGGTGTCATGTTTAAAGTCAGTTCCTTTCCCACGATGAGCAACATATTTTACATTCAAGGGATGATAAAGCAAATGGTAAGTTGCTCCTTAAATTTCAAGACTGTTGGATTTGGTTTTTGTGCTTCCTCTTGACAATTCTTTTGAAGCGCTGGAGCTGCTTACTTTAATAAGACATCTAGAGTGGTGATCCTTGATTTTTCTCTGTTTGTAAAGCAGCTGCAACTCATGCCAGGTTTACTTCGTTGCCATGATGGTGGACAGTCTGGCGACCTGATGAGTCGGAAGAACATTTTCCACCACCCATGATTACTTCAACTTGTTTGATAAATGATGAGCAGATATCCCCCAAGACTATCAGATGACAATTGGTAAAAAAAACAGAGGGATCAAAGACCGAACATACTTGAAGTACTTGTAGTGGTGAAAAAAGAGCCTGTAATTACTTCCGAATTGTTGCAACCTTGACGAGTATCCAGATGTTCCAGTCCTGGCATCACATGATATGAGAAGAGTATAGTACAGTGCTGTTCTTATTTTCTTGGTGCTGAAAACTGACATTGAAACTCAGTGAATGCAGCTTGTTCATGCACGCAATCGCAGAAGCGACTGCCCTCATGTTAATTCATTCCCCGAGCACAGCAGCGTGCAGAGCACATCAGCTGCTGTGTAGCCCGATATGGCCTAATGAGGCCGGACGCGTGCTTAGACCAAGCATTGCTGGGCAAGCTCAATCCTGAAATGAAATTGACGCTGTTGGCTCATCTTGGCTCATCTTGGCTCATCTTGGCTCACAAGTTCCATCCAGTTCCCCTCAGTTCCCGTTTCCATACCTTTCCTCGCACGCTTTCAGCTTGCAGATCTGAAGTATCTCCTCGTGTTTGCAGAGGCGCAAAGTAGTGCAAAGGTTCAACATGAGATTTCCTATTCATTTCTTTGTACAATGCTTGATGCTTTCTTTCATTCAGTCCCTGATTGCATCCGCTTGTTTGGCACATTCTTGGAGAGCGAGCTTGCCCAATGTCGGGACAAGAGCGGTTAGCCGTTTTTGCTGCTTGCTGGAAGAATCCATCCTGGAGAAGTACATTTGTAATTCGAGGTCGAAAGAGTCAGACTTCCAGACACTCTAGGTATCGTCATTCACAAATGTTTGCTGACGAGAGATGGCACAAAGAAACAATGGTGACCAACTCCGCTGCAAGTGGCATTTTGGGGTGCATCCAGATTTCGCGCAAGGGTTCGATGGGAAAAGATCCGGAAGAACTGCTGGATCTTGGACGATTCTCAGGTCTAGGGTGATGCATTGCTAATTTGCAAGTCATTTGTTTCAACCTTTTGGCAGTTTCCTGCCTTTTTTTAAGCAATTCATTTTCAAGCCGTCATTGGTGCTACCTGGTGCTATGGTAGGTTCCCTTGTTGAGTCAAAAGATTTTCTATTCGAAGCCGACTTCGTGGAAGCAACGCACGAGTTTCACATCCTCAGAGGTGCCGAACGAAGTACCGCGCCTCTTGGAGGCGCAAGTGTTGCATGGTGAGCACTCTGAAGACCCTCTCTGAAGACATTTTGTTTTACATATTCTTTTTAATAATATCTATATACATGTATTCTTTCTATTTCTTCATTCATCCCTTTCTTTGCAAATGCGGACAAAAACTTTCTTTTTTGTGTCTTTATCGTTCATTTCTTAACATTTTTGCATTCTGATAATCGAAGAAATCAAGGAAATTGGGAAAGGTGGCACTGCGGCATACTGCAGCGCATGGTGCAGTTGCAACAAGCATGCTCAATATATGTTTGGATGGCTGCCTCTTCAAAACAAAGGAAGCTGAGGAAGTTTCAGGTTTCAGTCAAGGCGGCGTGAAATGCGCAGTCTCTCTCCTTCAATGTCTTGCATCTATTTCCATCTCCGGATCTCTCTCTCCAGACTGAGGCAGCAGCAGCGGGTTTGGCTCCTTCAGAGCCATTGATTGTACGAGTGAGGCCTGGAGTGTCCATCTGTGCTGGATTGTATTCGTTTAAATTCACTTGTAGTATCCAATTTTCATTTATTCTCGATTTATTGAGCTGTATTTATTGTTGTTATTTTCATTGTGTTGTGCGGGATTGATTGTTCGTTTATTGCAATAAGGTTGTTAGTTGTTTGGGCTAGAGCGCAAGATTGCAGCCCTTGATGATATCAACTGTGCGGGGATCGGTGCGTGAGTTCGGCGCTTGCCACAGAAATCTAATACCCACTTGTGTTTGCGATCGCATGCCATTGTTGGCCTTTGCCTATCGTCCATCGATGTCAACTACACGTGGAATTGAAAAGGTTTGAACATGTTTTAACATGAAAATGTCACGCAGTTGATCAGATTCGCAAAGAGGATACATGTGCTGCACGGATAGTCTCATCATGTCAAATGTCTCACATGGACGTTCCAGCTGGTCTTGTGGCTATCAGTGGCAGCCTTGATGCCAGTGCTTGCCGTGTGTTCTGCCGCTACCTCAACGCCACGACAGACGAGCAGTTGCGCGAGGTTCACAGCGGGGATTGAAAGGGCATGAAAGGGCTGCGGTTTTCAAAACAGAATTTGAGCAGAATTGATCCGGATTCGAAGCTTCAGATCAGCAGTCGCTTGTGTTCTCAGCATTGAAGCAAAACAGAGCTGCTGACAGTTGTGGAGTACGATGGACTACGCAGAAGTCTGACTGTACAATGCAGAAGTACTGTACCTTGATGCAGGACATGCTTCTGAAGAAGGGCGTTTTGGCATCTTTGGGGGCCTTGCTTCGCGACGCAGATGAGGCGGAGAATGCAATCTCACTGACAGGATACGAGCAGAAACGTACATATAATATGTATATGTATAATTATGTATATATATGTATATACATATATATGATTGATAATGATTGATATATTGGTTAATTAATTGTATCTAATTTTCTATTTTGACTTCAGGCTGCTGCGGGAATGGTGCGCAATGGTGAGCAGCTGCAGCAATAAATCACACCGATGATCCGATTTGCATCGATTTGCAATTTCTTACGGTAACGTCCTGTTTTGCAAGCCTTGGAGAAGTTAACGTGACCAAAACATTCTATATATCATAAATTATCATATGCCTGGGTTACGAGACTGGGCGAGCGCTGCAAGTTCAGCAGAGAATGCAAGCCTGTTGAGATCCTGTTGAGTTCTTTTCTCTGAAGGAGTTACTGCATCTTTGTCTCGAGTGTTTGTGCATCATCGTCAAGGCCGTGAGATTTTCACACCCAGCACTCTTTGTTTTTGCGAGCTGAGACTATGATTTCAGGTCTCTCCAGAAGGGTCTCGAAGGGGTTGTGCAAAGCGAAATTGTTTGGCAGTGTAGACCTCGCTTTTTTGATTTTTTGTTATTTGCTGCATTTGCCTGGTTCCTGCCCTGCTAGAAATGTCCAAGCACAATGGCGGCAGTCGATGGCGATCTATGCCCCCTTACAGTCCAGGCGTTCTTGTGTGTTTGTATTGCTGCTGTGAAAACGCTCACCTGAACCTTATCAGCTTGATCCAGACGTAGTTGCAAGACGCCTGTTGACTCCAAGCTGTTAGTAGTGCAACAGTATGGCAACTTTGCCAAATTTAGAACAGAGCAAAGAATTTGGCAGAAGCGTGATTGCACTATGTTGCACTTGCGTACTCCACGGATAAACTGAGAGTATGAGCCCGTGGATGAGCTAGTCCACTCTGTCCAGTCTCATGTTTTGCAAAGTTCAGGATTTCAGGAAAATAAATGGGGCCAAGATGGGCCAAGTTTTTTTTTCTTGTGCAGAAATGACAGTGTAGAGATGTGTGGGATCACTGAAACGCCTTTCAGAGATCCAGTTTCGGAACGATAGGTCGAACATCAACAAACTAGGGTCCAGATTTGCAGATGCTACACCAGGGATCACACAGACATCATAAGTGTCTTTAATTTTTTTTGAAAACATGTATGATGATTATTGATTACTTTTGCGTAATTGTACACTTTCCGACATGTGAGAACATGTTCATGTTCTTTTTTGCAGCGCAAGACGTTGGTGTTAATTTCATGAAACTTTATGAAACATTTCGTCGTTCTCTTAAAATTATTCCTCTTTCATAGTGTTTCATATGTTTCTCGTGTTTGAGATTCCTGATGTTCCTCAGCTTTCACTTCAGATTTGGCGCCGCTGCGCTGCAGATCCTATGGTTCACATGCAGGTGCCAGTGGGGTGCTGTTGGAGCATTGGCGGTGAGAAAACCACGGAGAAGCACATAGCACATCGTAGCACTAGAGCAATTTACAGCAGTCTGAAGACTTTTGTGACAAACTTGAGCTGACTTCCTTTGACATGGAGATGTTATGACAGGTGCTGGACCTCGTCAGCTGCTGCGTTTCCACAGAGAAGCGTTTGCAACGCTCCATGGAGGACTGCTGAAAGATAGAATTTGTTAGATTGGTTGTAGATGTCTTTCAGCCTCCGTTCGATGTCTTTTCGTGTTGTCCTTTGGAGTCGACCCGTCGAATCCTCGGAGTTATAAGTCATTCGACCGACATGCGCCGACATTCTAACTGGACTGGAACTCTTTTCTCACTGGGTGGCCTACGCTTGAGTCTTGAGACGGCGTTTGAGGCAGAGTGGTGGATGCCAGTCTGCATTACTCTTGTTTTGCTTGGGTGCTCCCTGGAAACGCTCTCTGTACATCGGCTTGCACAGTTTCGTATGCGTTGGCCGAGGAATTAGTCCTACTTTTAGCAGTTAGTACCATGTTCTGACAAGTTCCGACTGTTGGAGATCATCTTGCTAGACATATCGACTATTACATACTGTTACTCGAGATTTTATGTTCGGCAGATATTGAATGATATTGATTGACGTGAGGTCTTCGAAGCAATTACTTTTCATTGCTTGACTCATGTCCTTTGCAATTTGATGATCAATGCCACAGATTATGCCATGTTCATAGCCCACGTAATTGTATAGATCTGTTTGCTCAAGGGGGGTGAGACGATGCTGTTTGATTTCCACCGCGCTGTTTGACTCACCTCATTTGACTTTCTGGCTTTGCTGCGCCTGGTCTCCAGGAATACTTGCTGCCCGTTGTGCATGCCGATCTGCAGCAAATTTCTCAGTGTTCCCTGAGACGGACGGTGACAACAAGAGTAGACCCTTCCCGTGGAAGGAGTAGATATGAGTAGTAGAATGAGTCGTAGATGTCGACGAAGTCTAGTTTTCTTGGATGTCTTGGAGGTTCCCTTGGAGCATCCAGTTGTTTCCGCTTCTCTTTGAGGGTAGGATATGGTAGGAGTCACAGGGCTTTATTCGTGGCGTTACTTTTTCTGGACACAAGGGATTCAGACCAGTTGGAAAGGGCTAAGGGGACGGATGTGTTTTATTTGTATGAGTTGACAGCGGTCAAGCCATTCAGACAGATGATTTGTAAAACAGGCGCATCTTTATGATATGTTCAAGAAATATTGTTCAAAGAATCAATGATGAATAATGATGGGAATTATCTCTGGCCATTTTCCTTACAACATGGAACATCATGGAACCAAAATGACATCATGAAATGTTGAAAAAAACTGATAGATTGGACCAGGGCGTCTCCTTTCTTAATAACCCAAGAACTCTCAGAAAAAAACATAGTCAAGGGACAAAAACCAGAACATTTTCCGGCTGATCTATTGATATGATGATATGATGCTAAACATTTACTTGATAGACTGCATTTTGTCATGTCAATTGTCTCCGTAATGTCCTTAGATTCGGTAAAAGCGATGCTTACCAAAAATAGTGATTCCTTGGATTGTGCCAATCCGGAAATGGATTCTATATAGTTTGAAGATCTTTTTCCAATTTATCATGATCTCTTATGATCTCTTTCTGAATCTCAATATGATCTCTTTGATTCGTCAAACACAGTGGTTTCTACATGGCGGAGTGGCAATGGTGCTTTTGACCAGCAACTTTGGCTGCTCTGAGGTCAACTGATGCTCACTTGGCCTCGTCAGCGATAGAGCTTTTCGGAGTGACCTCTGTGTCATTGGGGACCTTGGGTGATGCTCGATCATGGTCAGTGATGGTCAGTGATGGTCAGTGATGGTTGATGTATTTTCACAAGCTACGGCAGGCGTGCAGCGACTCTGAGCCGTACATCATACCAGCAAAAGCAATACCAGCAACAAAACAAGAACATTAAAACAAAACAACAAAACACATTGCAGCATTACTGTCATACATCCAGCCCCACGCCCAGCAGGAAACTTAGGCGCTGGCCCGAATCAGGGCGTTTTGGATAAGCTTCAAACTTAAACTGTGTGCCTTTCGGGCATTCTACATATCCTCATTGTGTTTTCGTCATTTTCAGACCGCCAGTTCATGCTAGTTCAACTCTGGTGTGTGTTGTTTTTTGGCTGAACTGGGCACCAGACACAGCCCACAACATCAGCCTTCAGCCCAACGCCAATGTAAGCCGGATAAACATAGTACATTGCCAACAACAACTTGGCAAGATTCTCGTCATCCACTGTGCATGTGCTATGCCTGGATTACTACATATAAAAAATATGTTTATAATATCATATAATATCTATAGGCTGCAGCTTTGCAGAATTCGAATACTCTATGAGCATGGGCAGCATGGGATTCAAATTCATTAGATGATGTCCTTTCTCCTTTAGCCTCCTGGTCACCTGCAGCAACTGGAGGGTGGACTCAAACAAGTCGAAAGCCAAACGGTCAACAGTTCTTTGGTCAGCTCAAACAGTAAGCGTTTGTCATTGCCGCTTTGGTTTGGGCTAGCTGGTGCAACGGGCGTTTGAAAGGAAATATGGATAAGGCCAGTGCCAACAAGGTTTTCTCACTTGTGCATGGGAGATTTCAAAACGGAAAAATGGAAGGAAGGAATTGTTTTTTACTGAGACAAGTTTCAGCACACTGAGCTGCGCTCACAATGCTATGCTGCAACTTCCAGTGCCTTACCTTTACATTTCTCACATCTTTGACCACCATTCCTTTCTCTCAGGGTTCGTTTGATGACATCCCTAATTCTTGCTATGTAGGGCTCAAAGATGCTCAAAGGCAGACAAAATTGCGCACATACAGCTCGTATGAAAAGGTTTATAGGCAGCCATGTCACATTCATAAGTCTGGTTTCAGGATGTTTGCGTCTCTGTGGGCCAGGCGAGCAAGACCATAGCATGCGAGCAAGTGTTGATGCATTCAAAACCTAGGACCAATCGCATCGGCTCAAAGGCTGACTCCAGGGATCTCAAAAGGAAACTGGTGAAAACCACGCAGCAAACGATACTAAGAATGACTGCGATATGATTGAGATACAAGATAAACACGTTAGATACGCGGTGCCTCAGTTCTTCGTTGAGCAGAAACCAACTGTTTGAGGAGCTTTGCTCACGGAAAGCCAGCCAACATTTATCAAAAATCAGTGCAGGAATGCCCAGTTTTTGTGCAGTGCCACACTGTCCAATAACAATAAAGCCAAGAAACAGGAGAGTTTCCTAACCTTTTTTTCCTTTCTCCACAAGAATCTTGCTTTTGGTAGGAGAGTGGATCACCCGCCTCGCACATGCGACGAAGGTACTCCTAAAGCACAGCGATGTGCCATTTGTGGAGGCGATTTTGACTTGTGCTCGTCTTCTACTTGCAAAGGCGCTACCACCCACAGTCTGGCAGGGAAAGATCAGGAAAGGATAGAATATTTCTTCACCAGTTGTCACTAGGGAGACCTTGTGACCGGGAGGTATTCAGCGTTGAGTCTTGCAATTTACCATTGAAGGATGACCCACCGGCTGCAGGTTCTTCCATCGTGAGTTGGATTCGAATCTTTCATGTTGTGTGACAAGACCTTCTTATCCTTTCCCTGTCCTTCCCTCCTGTTAAAATGAAGCTCATGCTCAACGGAAGCAAATCAAAATGACGACAAACCATTGGTTTCCAAAGGTTCTCTAATGTTCTCCACTTGACCTTTGACAACAGAGGTGAACGATGATCACTTCATTCAGCCTGTTTGTTTTCACTCCTGCAGACTTTGGATCAAATGGGTTCAAACATGTTCAAACCTTTGGATCAAGTTTGCACAACTAATCAAAGGAAGTTTAGTTACGAAGTGCGGAACTTCCGTGTTACGAAGATTTGAAAAGATCTCAAAAGAAATAGATCTCAAAAGGAATAGATCTCAAAAGAAATACATCTCAAAAGAAATAGATCTCAAAAGAAATAGATCTCCAAAAAAATACATCTCAAAGGAAATACATCTCAAAAGAAATAGATCTCAAAAGAAATAGATCTCCAAAAAAATACATCTCAAAGGAAAAAGATCTCAAAAGAAATAGATCTCAAAAGAAATAGATCTCCAAAAAAATACATCTCAAAGGAAAAAGATCTCAAAAGAAATATTCTCCTAACGACTCGACTCATGTGGATATGGGGGTTTCTCAAAATAGGGTACCCCCTAAATCATCCATCATTAATCACTTACAGTCAACTGATAGTAATAAACCAACCATTTTTGGGGTTTCCAATTTATAGAACCCCCCATATGAGCGCGTCTGAAGGTTGCAGCTGGAGGAAGGAAATTTTCCGAAGCCTGGAAGTAGGCACTGCTGTCAGCCGCGTGCTGCAGGCCCGCTGAAAAGGGATGCAACATGATCCGGGTGCCCTGGTGGTGGCGGGCCAGGTGGATGATGCCGTGGTTGGTATGCCATCATCATATCCACAACGGTGCTACAGTGCCCCAGCATGGTGGTTGCTTGTTGCCTCGATCGTAGAATCACGGGATAGGCGTTTGTTTTCTTAGCTGACTACCAACTGGCAACTCCAGGATACTGAACTCTTTCTTGAGGATCCTGAACTGAAGTAGTTTTGGAATCTAGTTTTCAGTGGATATTCAAATCCTCTTAGTTCTAGGTCTCAGACGGATGGGTTGTGTTTTGTCTGTGGCTGCGAAGGAACTTATGTAAAAAGATGTTGGTCAAATGGTCACAAGATAAAATGTCCAAGGTCGAGAAAATATACTAAGAAACAAGAAATCATAGACAAGAAGCATCGATGAGATAACCAATTGGTGACACAATGTGAATGTGGGAAGTCACATGACGGACGGACTTAGTAGTCTTTTTTTTTTGGGGATAGTTCATTTTCAAGACATAGCAACAGGACGCGCGTCGCTGGGGACCGTGTCCAAACAATGGCCATGTTTTGCATCGACAGCGTCGAACAATTCTCATGGTACGACGTCAGAACTGTCTTGCGTTTGTCTGCTTGTTCCACGTTCTTTCGTGCCAGAACATGCTCGACGGAGAAGTTTCGACAAATCTGCAACAGTCGTCGCAAGGGCTCGTCCTTCGCTACACTGGTTCTCGCAGAAACCATTGATAAGATTCCTGTTCCAAATGACTATGTGTTATTTCAATCTGTTGACGCATCGAAAGTGAGACATGGCTTCAAAAGGGCTTTGCGGGTCTACGAAGCGCTGCAGAAAAACTGGTGTGTTGCATGCAATAAGACTCACAATTTATGGAGAGACGAAAGAACTGCTTTGGTTTATTGTGAATTTGGTGTCTGCTACAACTGCCTCTGGCAAGTTTTGCGCTTTCTAGAGGAAGACCAAGATTTTACGCACATGGTCTTGACGTATAAAGGTTTGGATGTGATGCAAAAATTTCTCATTTATTTTCACGCGCACAGTTTAGTGACTGGACACCCTCAAGATGTGGAAATCAAAGTTCTACCTGGGAACGCGCGTCTCTTGTGGATGCTAATGTATCATCCTGATTTAGTCACGCACTTGCATGAGCTGTAGCGACATGTTCTTGAGTTGTGTCAAACACTTCAGCAATTCATTGCGCGTGTCGTTGTGGACCGTGTAATGATCGTTTCGACTGCAATTGCTCTTGTCGGAAAAAAACGGATGCGTCGCGTTGCTGTCGCAAGTTGCCCCACATTACAATGCTTGCCTTGTAAGACTGTAGACAATGCTTGCCCGTGGTCTTTAATGAAATACTTCATTGATGATTTGATGAGTGAAATACCAATTTTCGAAGGCAGTGACATGATACATTCAGTTGTGACAACCCTAGCTTACACTAAGACCTCTCCAAGATTACGAAGAATGAAAGCTTGTGATACGAAACTCATAAATTACATCCATGACATCACAAAGTCATTCTGTTTCCAGACCCAAGAAACAGTTTGATTTGTTTCGTGACCCAGGACATGCATTGCCTTGTCAAAAACCGCAACACAAGATCATTCTCCAGACAAGTTGCGCGCTCGTGATGTTTTGACCGCCATTCTATAGGCTCAAATGTTTTTTTTCTATATGCACTTATAAGTTTTGGAAACTTCCGCCTCCGCCTCGTGCGGGAACTACTTGTAAGACAGCATTGATAACGAAAGAGACAACTTCAACTGATAGCGAGTTTGTTGGTCACCCTGATGAGTCAAAGTGAGGATTTACAAATTGGATCATATCTAAATTCCTTTGGAATCCCTTGAACCTGTGTTGCGTTTTTTTCATTGCTTTGCGTCGCTGTGAGAAGCATTTTGGCCATGAGTCAAGATGACATGTTCGAATGGCTGGCCCATCAATTGGCACAAGAACGACTAGAATTGGATGCTTGGCTGCTATGCAAGAGTCGAGTTCATGAGCATCCCATGTTGGCCTTCGATGATAGGAGTTGTAGGTGTTCACCGGCACCAGTCAAGAATCCACAGAGAAATTGTATTACTCTAGCATTCTTAGTAAAAGGATACAAGGACGTCGGCAGTATCAGTGAATGGTACTGTATATGGTGGTTTCTCAAAATAGGGGGCCCAAAAAATGGTTGGTTTATTACTATAAATGACTACTAATGGATGATTTGGGGGTGCCCCTATTTTGAGAAACCAACATATAGTCGAATGGTTTTTACTCTGTTTGATCAAAGTCCTTCAGGGCCAACCAGCTTGCCCATTTCATTGACATGTGTTTATCATCAGCAGAATCAGCAGCCGCGCACTTGTCGTCATGTTCGTCATCATTACAATCACGATCATCATTATCACCACCACCACCACCACCACCATCATCATCATCATCATCATCATCATCATCATCATCCTCATCGTCATCGTCATCATCATCGTCATCACCACCACCATCATCACCATCATCATCACCATCATTGTCATCATCACCACCACCACCATCATCATCACCATCATCATCATCATCATCATCATCATCATCGTCATAGTCATCGCCATCGTCA
>VSDK01015162.1:603509-628869 GCA_009767595.1 Symbiodinium kawagutii
TCATCATCATCATCACCATCACCATCATCATCATCATCATCATCGTCATCATCATCATCATCACCATCACCATCATCATCATCATCACCATCATTGTCATCATCACCACCACCACCATCATCATCATCACCACCATCATCATCATCATCATCGAATCATCATCATAATCATCATCACCACCACCACCATCATCATCATCACCACCATCATCATCATCATCATCATCATCGAATCATCATCATAATCATCATCATCATCATCATCATCATCATCATCATCATCGCCACCACCATCATCATCATCATCATCATCATCATCATCATCATCATCATGTTCACCGATACCATTTCATGTTTTTCATGACAAGTCACTTTGCAGTTCACCCGGAGCCCTTTGCGTTCTCTAAGTATCTAGTAGTATTCGCAGGAGCTGAACACAAGCAACAGCAGCAGCAAGTAGTCCTAGTATGCAGCAGCCCATAGTCCTACTAGATCCTAGTAGTAAAGGGAAGGAACCCGAGAATCCCAGGAGTATCAAGGAGTCCCAGTCTGGGAGGGATTGTTGATGATTGTTGGAGAGAAGAGTTTCCGCATCAGATTTTTCTCAAGCTGATTTGTGGGTTCCGGAGGCCGAGGGCAGTTTTTTTCGACGTGCCAGGGGTGTTTACTCATACTCGTCCTTTGAATGCAGAATCTGGCTGAATCAAAATCCATATTTGATAGAGTCACAACGTAGGTGGACGATGAAATCAAAGCCAACCATTTCACATAACCCCCCCACGCCTCCAAATTTCAATGCTGAAGTGCTTGAAGAGGGCTGGTGCAAATTGACGACTTATACATTCTTACATCACTGAAGGCCATGCAGCAAAATTTGTGACCGCCCTCTATTGGCCAATTCTTGTGTCGTTGCTTTGGTTCCGACTGTTTGTGTGTGTGGTGGTCATGTTTTATTGTTTGAAGATGATTCTTGTTCCTTTATCCGCTCGAAATATGCATATATAACATACACTACATGGCTCTTTGAACTCACCCACCTCAGCCAGCTGGGTGTTTACCCCTTTTTGAGTTCTTTGGTGGTTTAGTGTTTTTCAATCATGGTGATATATTTGTTTGCGCAGATTTTTTCTTGAGCATTTCAGACGTAAGCTAAGCTCAACAGAGTTCGGCACCTGAGGAACAGCGCCACGTCGGCCTTTTAAAGGATTGAGGGCCGACCTTGCCATAGCAAGGGGACGGGAGTAGCACTTGCAGCATTGCAAAGCAAGGCTTGGGTAAAGCCCCATCTGAATTTGGTTACAAGATATATGATGTAATGTAATATGTATGATGTATAAAATATATTTCATATATATATATATATCATATATATATATATCATTGACATGCATCTTGTGCTTATGATAGACGACATGTGTTGAAGAATGTGTTTGTATATCTAATAAATATATACATAACATTTGCATATTGACAGTACCTTGACATGTGTACAAATGTACGTCTGTGTGTGTGCTTTAGGTGTAAAATGCATATATTGTTTGATTTTAACATGATTTATCATTTATACAGTCTATACATATATAACTCCATATCTATGTATCTTGTACGTCCAGTGCATTTGGATCATATGGAGCAGTCCTTTCATCGCCATGAGTTACGCACAGTTACGTCATGTTTAGCTTCAAAGTATTTTCCGCACAGAACAAGGATTTGGGATCTGACCCGGAAAAACATGTTGGAAGAAAGACATGACTTGGAACGGAGCACCTTTTTTTGAAGCAAACTTGAATGTCCACTATGTCCTCTATTATGCTTGTTTGTGTTTGTGTCCTTGATTCACGCAGACGATTCCTAAGCGGGGCATGTGGCCACTACACAAAGACATGCCGACTGTTTGATTGACGCATTTATTTGCAACCCCGGTGATATCCCATGGCCACATCAGCATATGCTTCAGGGAGAGATTTTGAACACAGCACTGCATCATTGAGTTCTCTCAGCACTCGTATTTCTTGAACATGTCAGCTTGAAGCCGCCGAAAATCTACAAAGTATGTAGAGAAAACGCAACACTGCAATATACTGCAATCATTGCAATTGTTCTTTGTATTCTGGTTCACGCATGTTCACGCTGAGTTTTTTGGACGCAGTGAAATGCCCAACATTGTCGCAGTAAAGAAATGGCCGCTTGAACGCCAACTCAATGAAGGAGCTCTCCCGACGCTTGGGTCCTAAGACCCCTCGCGGACCCTTGAGCGCTGTAGAAGTTCTGCAACTGGCGAAGCCTCTCTGCTTGAAAAATTGGGAGTCTTGACATGTCTACACTACTGAGAAAGCTCATGGCTTTGCATGGCTTTGCTGTTACTCATCAAACGAATGAAGCACAGGATTCACTGGCAAACAGTTGTCGTGGATTGTTTCTGAAGAAAATGTTCATGGCTGAACTTGTTTGAATCCAAAATCGAATATGTGTTTATGTAATACAAGTACAATATAAGAACATAATATGCATGACATTGCTTGACATTTATCACGTGCTGCATTGAGATTTGGACACCGAAGCACAGGCCATTGCCGGATTTGGATGCGAAAGAGTTTGAGTTCAGCCCGCTGAGCCCAAGAAGCGAAGAGAAGGTTTCGATCGAGCACAGCCAAGGGACTCAAGGGACCCAAGGGCCAGGCGAAAACGCCATCGACATCAGTTTGGTTGCAGCGGTGGAGGATGAGATGAAGGACATCAGGGACCAAGGGACCAAGGAGTCACTTTCAGAATGGCCAGGAGTCCTTGACACGGCAAGATTACAGTCTGGATCAATTTGACTCAGAGAGCTAAAACAACCCAAAACATTTGGGAACTTGAAGAACCTGACTATATGCCGGCATGTTGAGACTCAAGATTCCGGATTTGATTGCAAATGGAGACAATGACAGCATGATCTCACAACATGATATCAAACATCATAGTGCCTTGAAGTTCTTGCCTTCTCCTGTCAAAGGTGTGTATTTTTAGCCCAATCGGCTTCTCAAAGTGATGCAGGAGGAAGAAGAGATGAGAAAGAAAAACAAAAGAGACAAAAAGGAACAGTCAGAGTTGAGCCTTGGGAATGCTATGGCAGGATGTCCCGGGAAGGCTATTAGTCTCAAGGTGTAAGTGCATGGCAGCCTGAAAGGTGACGCTGAGTTGATACAGTGAAGTTCTTCTAAGGGGGTGTGGGGATACGGTGGTCACAAAGTAGACTTTTTTGAGCAGTCCAACACAGAATAATAAAGAAATACTGTTTGTTTTGAACATTTTGGTGCTTTCTTTGTTTTGTTGTTTGTTCAGCTTTTTGGAAGAGGGTGTTGTCCGAAATTAGTAAATTATTTGGGGTTGCAATGCCGCATGTTTGTTTTTTTGGATGTTTCGGGCATACGGTACCCAAAACCACGCCAATATGATCAAATATGTGTGGTTTATGCATTATTTGCTGAAAGCCTTGCAAACACCATGGTTTGGGGCGGGAGTTGCCAAAAAACGTGAAACAAAACACTGTCTTTTGAGCTTGGTGATGTTACAAGCCGTTCTAGCAAGCTCAGGGGCTGGCTTTCGTCCTCCCTTCTCAGGTTTATCCTCAGTGCAATTTGTGTTTGCTTTGCTGGCAATTGTGTGAATATCATCATGGTAACATCTTGCAACATCGATATCGATGTGTGTAGCAGTATATGTGTCCTGTATGTCGGGTCCACGTCATTTACGTTTTATTTATATATTTTATGTTTTTTTCTTCAAACAACGTGTGAATCTAAGGGGTCAGTGAAGAGATGCAGACACGGTTTGAGGGCAGCAACTGCCACCTGTGTGGGCCACGCATTGGACCTACAATTAGCATCAATTAGTTCAATATGTTCAGTCTAATCCGTCAGTATCCTTCAGTCTTTCAGCTTCTCTCTAAGGAGCAATACACTTTCCAGAAAATCCAAACTGGCAAGGAATTCGGAGAAAGACTTGCGAAGGCCAATCTGGATTGTCAACTCTCCGTCATTCGAGTCTCGGCGAAGCTTATCCCATTGCATTGAGAGGAAAGACCCATGGCATTGGTAAGTTCGCAAGCCCATGAATTGATGGAGGAAATGTGGGTGTGTGGGGTTCCACCCTACCGTCAACAGATTGAGAAGTCAGTAGTGGCAGTCGTTGGAAGTACTGTAAATAATTGTAAATATAATTGTAGTAGGAGCAGTAGCAGCACTAGTCGTGCAGTAGGCGGAGCAGTAAGTCGAAGGTAGTAGGTCGCATAGAAGTATCTGAGTAGCAGCAAGTAGCAGGAGGTGGTAGTAGTTAAGTAGTATAGCAGTGGTAGTGAGTACTTTAGGTTTTGGTAAGCAAGTAGTAACTATAAGTAGTACGTAGCAGTATGTAGTAAGGTGTAGTAAGCTGTAGCAAGATGTAATTCGTAATGTCGAAGGCAGGAGGTAGGAGATTCGAGCAGGTTGAATCAGTAAGGGAGACGAGAGTAGCTGTAGGAACACACCGAGCGAACTCTGTGCCACAAGTTCCTGCCCCGAGCATCCCATAACATCCCATAGCATCCCCTAACCTTAAAGTCTTGTCGATACTTTGAGTCTAAAGAGTTCAGGAAGGGGCGATGTATTCTGGAATCTGACTCGCCACAAACCACCACAATAGGCCAATGGCCGACCAACATTACAGCAAGATTCCTGCGCCAGATTATGGGAGGCTGAGCCAGATTTTCATGCTTTGTTTAGCTGTTGGTTGCTTGTTTCTGCACTTTCGCTTTTTCTAAGGCGTGGAAATTGATTGGATCCCCTGTCGTGGTAGTGATAAGCTTCATGTAGATGTTCTCTTCTCCAGCATTGCCTCATATCTCACATTCACCGTCAGTCCTGTTCCATACATTTGCATCTATTTTTCATTGTCCGACACTTCAAGGAGTTGGGCTATGCTTTGTGCATTATGCTCCATGCTGCCGCATAGTTGCACAGTGAGTTGCACATTTCTCCAGTGAGTTCATCACTGTTTTCTTTAGTATTTCATAGTATTTAATAGTTCTCCTGTTCTCCTTGATGATTCTTTGGAGCTGCCTTCCTTTGACGCTTCTCCAAAGTGGTGCATTGGCTGAGGTGCTGATGGCGGCGGAGCTGCAGTATCGAGCCATGGATGTCGGATACAAAGTCAACTATCCATACTACACACAGAAATCCCACGAGGAGCATCAGTGCATTGCGGAAGACTTTGCGAAACAAACTCACTCCTTTGTATTGACTGAACACTACCTTAGGCACTTGCACGTGACAAGTTTCGTCGCCCAAATTCAGTCCCTGCACAGATGCCCAACTGTTCCAGGGTGCCTTAAATGGAAAGAAAATGACAGAACGATACAGAACTGCTAAACAAAGGGTTGAACATGGCTGAACGTGGCTACCCAGCTGAAAGCTCACAGGATAAAGGAATGAGATACAGGGTTCAATGAGATCAATATCGATCTATCATGATCTATCTTCAAAGATCAGAAGGAGTTTCTTTTCTGTGTTCATCAGCCAGGCATATCCATCAATGGAAACTGTGTTTGACATCGCAGAGTGGATCTTTGGAATTCTATTCCTGGCAGCTTGGTAGTCAATGAGCCATTGTGGGCTGGTCACACTCATCCCTCTATGTTAGCGTCCATGATACCAGATACACTGTGCAAATCGGCGAGTCATTGCCAGATTTTCTACATACTCGTAAATAGATCCTGTCTCAGTCTCACAAGGTTTTCACAAGTGTTTCACAAGTTTGCGATGTGACCATATGTGACCTTTGCTTTCAGTTGTTGCTTTCAAGTAGAAGCATTGGACTGGATACATCCAAGTGGAGACAAGCATTAATCCAAGTTTCACCACATGTGGATGTCACATTGCATACAGAAGTACAATGCAATACAATGCAATACACACATCATCATCTGAACACATCATCACAAATCTTGATACTTTTGTCAATTGAAGGAGGTGATTTCAAGACTGCAATCCCTGACAGAATTTCGAGCTTTAGAATTTTAACGATAGTGCTGTGTCTCAAATTATGCACCCCGGCTTGGATAGCTTGCGAGTAGGAGTCACTTCGCTTTCAGAGGGCCATACTGTCTGTCCAGGAAAGAAAACATGATTAAAGCTCAAAACGTTTTGCTTACCGTAACATATTGCACCTTGTGTTTGCTCAACATGTTGCTTTGGACTTTGCTCAGATCGAAGCCATTCTCAAGTTGATGGCTTTGCGATGGAAGTATTTCCGCGAAGCTTGTCGCAAGAGAATGTGAGAACACAAAACATTACTTACACCATCACCCCTACCTTGGATGGTTGTAACAGGGGAGTATCACATTCTGCAATCGTTTCAAACCCTACATCCGTTCAAACCGTTTTGACGCGCTCTTGGTGTGTGTGTGTGTGTGTGTGTGTGTGTGTGTGTGTGTGTGTGTGTGTGTGTGTGTGTGTGGGGGGATCCTTTTGTGAGAGATGTTCAGACCTTGTTCAGAGGTGAGGTGGTCGTTTAAAGCCGTTTATGCTGTTGCAGACCTTAATGATGGTAGATGACTGTAGCTGTTTGTTTGGTGCTGCTGGACATTTGCTGCCCGCAAGCATGATGATGTGCAATGATTTGGGGCTGTTGGGAGAGCTCCAGAGGCTCAAGGTGCTTGGGCTAAGCATGTTTAAAGCTGTGTAGCACCATGGGACCAGAGGCAGAAGTGCCTTCTACGAAAAGGGCATTACTGCAAGAAGATAATCAACCATCACAGAAAAAGGGAAAGGGTATCGGAAAGCAGAATGCCACAATTCAGAATCCAGTCAAACGATTTTGGGGATCAAAGAAATGGTCCAAAAATGTGGAGCTGACTGCGTCCACTCCAATCAAGCCATCAGGCGTCAGATCGCCAGACAGAAAAAGAGAAGATGCTCGAGCAGCACAGACCCAGACTGAAGCTGATCAGATCAATGATGAGGTCATGCGGCAAAAGCTGACTGAGGCTGAGACTGAAATTCACTATTTGATGAAAGATGCCCATAAGATGTGGAAAAGCCAAACCTGGTTCAACCACCAGCTCATCGCCATGCAAAGAAAGGAGGCAGCTCAGCAGTACATTTTCACGGGATGGTCAGAACTCCATGAGGGATGTACAAGTGAAGACAGAGATAGAATCATCCTTTGGGCTCTGATGCAAGCTGGAGTTGCTTCTTATGCCAGGGACATCAGTCACCAAACGCAGTCGGACAAGCTGAGCCCGATCTCCATAGTGACTTTCAAGAATTCTTGGCAAAGACAGAGATTGGCCCAATTCATGGCAAGCGTCACCAAGTCCAACAACGGCATAACCTATTGGTCTGCTGACGGTCAGGTGAATAGTAGGGTACAGATCAAAGGCCGCATTCAGATTTGCGCCTACGACAGAGTTCTGGGCCTTCCTTTGAAGGCTGCCTTGGAGATCATCGACAGCAACGGCATCAACAAAAGTACTTTAGAAAAGAACTGGAAGCTTGGGGAGCTGAGGACCTCTGGAAACATAATCCTCAAAGCCAAGACCGATGTCGAGTTTGGAATCTGCAAGGTGTTCGTGCGACAAGATTTGTTCGAATTCTTCCTGCACGGTTGGTCGGATGCCTGGGAAAAGGTCACCACAGCTCCGTCTACAAGAGCTAAAGCGAAAAGTTCTGGAAAAGGTGAACAGGAGGAGCGCAAGATCAGAGTCCCTTACGAAATCAAGCTGGTACAATTCACGGAGCATCCTGATGATGCAAAGATGGACGCTCAGAAGAGCGCGGAGGAGAAAAGTGAGTGAAGGTCACCCGGTAAGGTGCCCAAGCAAACAAGTGTGCAACTAAGTCAGGAATCTGACTTTCGTTTCTATATCGTTTCTAATTCATCTTTCAGGTCCCCTAATGACATTGTTGCTATCCCTAAACTGCCTTCTAGAGGCGAGCCGGGACTACCGCGGCCCTTACCGGTTCAGCGGGAACGAAAAGTTTCACCACAAGGGCGGAACAAGAAACGTGGCAAACGTTCTTTTGAAAGAGAAGAGGCTAGACGTAACCGTATGAAATTGAAGCGTCAAGCCAACAGAAGAAATTTCAGAATTTTCAAGAAACATTTTCCGCCTTCTAGGTTGGGTAAGGTGGCGACCCAACCCGCATCTTTAGCCACTCAGGAGACGCGTGAACAGAGAAAGAACCAAGTCAATTTCCCTGCCAAGCCACATTTGATTTTCAGAAATGGCCGTCGCAAATTAAAATTGCTGCAGAATCTGCAGTCCGAAGTTTCACCGAGAGAGAAAAAGCATCTTCAAGAGTCAATTAAAGAGCTTTCAAACAAGTTTCCGTATATGCAATCCTTGCGGGTTGCATCGTGCAATATCCAAGGAGTGCAAATTACAGACAGGGAGAATTTGATTAAAATCATGGTTGACCACAACATTGATATTATTTGTCTTCAGGAGACCCACATTAACCATTGTAGTATTGAAAATCATGATGGTTATTGGTTCATTTTTTCAAGTGAAATCACGAACCCCTTGGATCGAAGCGCTGATAGGGAATATGCAGGTGTTGGATTCGTTGTCTCACCAGTCATGACCCAGTTTGTGGCTGATTTTGAAACTGCAAGCAGCAGAATTGCACGGTTGTCATTAAGGTGTCACGGGAACCCTGTCCATCTATTCTCTGTTTACGCACCGCATTCTGGACGACCATCGAATGATAAGGACCTGTTTTACCATAATTTGGCAATGAACATAAGAAAGTTCCCTGACGCCGAAATTCGTTTCATTTTCGGTGACTTTAACGCCAGAATACACGATGTCCAAGACGAAGATAGGCCACATGTAGGGAACCACATTTTGGGTAGAGGATCAGGATATTTAAACACCATGTCCCAAAACACACTTGAAAATCGAGATTTGTTTTTAGGTTTCTTAAAGGCCGAGAATTTTTGGGCTATGAACACTCATTTTATCAAATCACCTCAGAAGTTATGCACTTTTTCCGAAGTGTCAAACACAGATGGTGGTTCCCCCTGGGATGCCACAAGGTATGGCCAAATAGATTACATCCTTGCGCCAGAGCGCTGGAGGAATGCTGTTAAAGATGTAGAATCTTTGCCGAATGTACAGACGGATTCGGATCACTTCTTGGTACTGGCTCGCATCCAAGTTAAATTGAAATCGGTTACCAAAGCAGTTGTACATTCCCATTTTAGGTACAGAAACCCTACCACTGAACAGATTGAATACTTCAATTTATTGCTATCGCAAGCTGAAGATTCATTCGCGCCGCTCGACCACAATCCCTCGGCTTGGCTTCGGGGTTTCAACTGCCATATTCTGAATTGCGCCAAGAAATCTTTTGCCCGTGTACCTTATTTACAAAGGAAAAAATATTTGTCAGAAGAAACTTGGCAATTGATACAGCTGAAGCATTGGTATCGCCGATCTGGTCAGAGACAAGCCGAGCTCGAAACCAGAAAAATAGTTAAAAAAATGGCAAAGCGGGACAAAGTCTCATTTCTTGTTGGCTCTTTTGAACAAGCGCGATATATGGACGAGAAGTGGAAAAGTATAAAGTTGGCAAGAAAAAGATTTGTTCCACGCTTTGTCCGCTTCAGAGATCGGCGTGGGGAATTCGTCGGCTACTCACAGAAAGCAGTAGCAACAGCAGATTTTTTGGCCAATGAGCAATGGAAATGTCCGGAGCCTCAACCCCCAAAACTTGGCCCCCGTAAAATCATATTTGAGGATCTTCGTTTAAGTGATGATGGGTTTACCCTTGATGAACTTAAAACTGTTTTGGCTCGTTTCAAGCAAAACAAGGCTCCGGGCCCAGATGGCATCACGGCGGATCTGCTGAAACTCTTCACCGATTCCAATTTGCAGCAAGTCCTGGGTTTGTTGAACCATTGTTGGCATCTTTCATGTCTTCCTGAAGATTTAGAACTTGCTCATGTTATTTCAATTTTTAAGAAGGGAAACCCGTCTCTATTATCTAATTATAGACCAATATCGTTATTAAGCATTTTTTATAAGCTGTTTGCTGCCTTGGTTTTAAACCGGCTCAGGACGAAAATCGACCCGTATATATGGAAAACACAATATGGATTTCGAAGGGCTCACAGTACACAACAAGCCATTTTTCTTGCACGGAGAGCGCAAGACCAAGCTGAAATGAGCGGAGCTAATTTGATTTTCACATTGCTTGATTTCGAAAAGGCCTTTGATAAAGTCGACCAGGCAAAGCTCCTCGAAGTCTTACAGAGATTAAATGTTACAGGAAAGACATTTAATGCCATAAAGGCAATGTACAGCAATCCTCGTTTTGTAGTCAAAGAGATGCACGGTGAGTCGGTCGCTTACAAGCAAAGTAGTGGAATAAGACAAGGCTGTCCTTTAAGCCCCTTTTTATTCATTTTATTAATGACCGTTCTGTTCAATGATGTTTACGACAAGGTTGGAATCAATTTGGTGAACGACCGGCTCTCGCATCTAAGTTTTAGTGATATCCTATACGCAGATGACACGTTGTTAATTACTAATGGAGACAGATCAATGATCAAGTTCCTTAGAGTGGTGGAACAGGAATCCGCGTATTACAATTTGCATTTCAACCATTCAAAGTGTCATGTCATTTGCATGAATGAAGAGAAACGGATTCATTTCCAAAACGGAGTGCTTCTCGATAATGTTGAACAATCAAGATATTTGGGCAGTCTTCTAAGCAAAACTGCAAGCACAGCTGTTGAAATTAGCGGCAGGATTGCGTCAGCTATGGAAGCGGTGACTTCTATTAGACAATTTTGGACTAGCAATTGCCCAATGCAATGGAAACTTGCTGTGTATGATGCCATAGTGTGTTCTAGACTAACATATGGGCTTGAAACACTTCAGCTGAACACATCACATTTGAAACGACTTGACGCTTTCCAACAAAAAGGATTAAGGCGGATTTTGAACATCCCGCCAGCTTTTATTAACAGACAGTGGACGAATGCTAAAGTGCTCAAAGAAGCTTCTAAGTACCGTCAGCAGCTGTCGGTTAGTGAAATCTTGCACAAGAGGAAATTGAAATTCCTTGGTCACCTGCTCAGGGCAGATCGAAATGACCCCATGAGGAATCTGGTTCTTACTAAAGATAACGTCTTGGCTACCCCTGCTTATCGACGTCCGGGCCGTCCCAGAAACAATTGGGCGTTTTTAGCTCTTAAATCTGCTTGGGATAGTTTCGGCCGGGATACAGCAGAATTCAAAGCAAGCAATGACCAAATCAATTTTCTCTACAACCAAGCAATTCAACGGACTGGAGTCTTCTTTTAAGGCCTTGCTGCCTTTCGTTTCTAATTCGTTGTTAACTCGATCTTTGTTTCACTACTTTTGCGACGGCCGATTTGATTCGATTTGATTTGATATTGTTTGGCTTGAGATTTACATGTCTCCTCCATCTGTTCACGCGTGCCGACGACACAGACAGTGTTGATGGCATTAGAAGAAGAAGAAGGGAGAGCTCCAGGGCTTTGATTCAAGCTTTGGCTGCAGATAATGTAGGTGTGCTGTTCGCTTGGTGGTGCCTGTGCTTGGTAGAAACCTGTAGCCCATGGTAGTACCCAGCGTGAAGGTTTTGTCCTATTATCTCTCCATGTAGAACTTGTCATCGCATGTTGTCAGGCTTTGGCACAAGCTCAGCTTTCCGCTTTGTTGCCCCGTTATAAGGATAAGGATTTTATAAGGATATCCTGCAATGGTTTCTGATTCCACTTCGTTCCTACAGCTTGCTACAGCACTCCTGTAATTAGTGCTGATGTACCACTTCTCCTTCTGGATAGCCTTTTGGGGGGAGGCCACTCCTGTCGACCACTTTTTCCTCCTCATGTGCATGGACTTTGCTCCTTTGGCTGTGCTGCACTCCTTCAGATTTTTTGTGCTCAATGTCGCTCAGCCACGGCCATCGTTTTTGCATCGCTCGCTTTGGATCCTCTTGCTACTGCATTCACGTCTCTATTAGATCAATTTGGTATTGTGCTGGTCCTGGTCTATTTTTCCTTTTTCTAGTTAGCTTTTCGGGAGGTTACTCTTCGGACGAGCTCCACTTCTTAGGTATGCATAGCAAGACGTTAGTCATATTCGGGTCAATTGGAACTGCACTGTGATCACGCCTCCTTTCGGTCTTCCTGCACACAAAGAGTTTGAGCTGGCAGGAGCCGCCATAGGCAGCCGGGAGACCACCGGGGTCTTCCCGGTCCTTTCGCCATAGGCAGCCGGGAGACCACGGTGCTCTTCACGGTCATTTGCAACATGTTATCGTGCAATTTCTGCGATATACATAGAGATACTTGAAAAAATATGTCTGTGTCATTCTAAATAGGTTTGTTGTGATTGATCAAGAGTTGATCGATTATAGTTTAAATCATGATGTCGCCAATGGCTTCTTCATGTTCAGACCTTGGTCGCGCACCCGTCATTCAGCGTTCAAGCCAAGTCTGAACTGCGTGCCTCTGCACCCACATAAATTGGTTGTTTGTAATCAGGGGGGCGATCGCGACATCCCTCTTAAGGCAGAGCTGGTCTTACACCTTTTGTTTTTTCGTTGCCCCCTCCTTCCGTAGCCGTTTTTCGCTTCGACCATGTAAATATGTTGTTTCTTCAAAACCATCATTACTTGCACTTGGCTATCATTGACAATGGCCTAGTCACAGCCACTTGTGAACACGCGGCTCTATAAATTGCAAACCACAGAAATTGAACTTTGCTAAGGAGCTTTGGAATTGTTTTGATTTTATATTGTTTCTTGGCTTGGAACTGGAGATTGTCTCCTCACGGGCAGGGCAGGCACCCTTGATTCTTGCAAGTGCACACGTGCATCATACATACAAGATGAGGCTGCGGCCCACATATGTGTTTTCCATTTTTTGCGGCTACGATCATAAAACTGGACACAAACTGCAAATCACCTTGGGTAATTTTGCGCCGGGGACGGTGAGGTGAGGCAAGGTTGCAGACGAAGGCAACATGATTTGTCTATGTATGTTCACTGTCTCACTGTATGACACATTTTTCTTTAGGATTGGGTTTGGATTGGGTCTTTTTGGTTTGTGGTGCATGTGGCGTTGCACTGACCAGTCAGGGCGATTAACTGTTTGCTGACAAGCCAGTTAGATTTTTTGAACTCCGTTGCTACCCACCGGGTTGTTGACAATCAAAGCTCATCTGGGCCAATCGTGGTTGCTGATTCCTGTTCAAAAAAATGTGGGTCAACACTAGTTTGAAACTTTGGCAGCCAAGATAGTTATCAAGTAAAAAGGTAGTTTATTTCAGTTGGCATAAAAGCATTGTCAGGTTTTGGGGCAGAAAACACATGAAAAACAGTTTTGGCAATATGGTCAATTTCGTTTTTGCATGTGTCGTATGTTGTTAGGGCCCAAAAGCAAGTCGTTTTCCCGGTGTGACTTGTCCCCTTGAGTCATGAACCTCTTTGCAGATTTGTGAAACTACAGAATTTGGATGAACATGGGGAATGATGTTTCCCTCTGGACAATTGTGTTCTGTTTGGTGTAAGTCTGACAATTTGCGAAGTTTGAGATTGCTTGGTGTATGGCAGTGCATGGCATCCTGTCGTGGGAAAAACGTTTTCCTCTCCGAGGTGCCTTTTTTGGATCGCAGATCGAGCTTTGGAGAACATGCCTTTTGACACGTCCATGCTGCGATTGCTTCGACTCGCGCGCTTGATAAGGCTTGTCCCTTGCCTTGGAATGCCAACGCAATGCCAATGCAATTGCAGCTATGATAATGATATGGAAAACTTAAGTTGTAGCCTACTGGGCATGGTCATACCATGTACTCCCATGTTGAACACGGCTTCAGAATACCTGGAGGAGAATTCCTTCTGTTGGTGGGATGACCAGAATATATGGCATAAAATGTTATAGGTTCGGCGGGAGTGGAAGATGAAAGTTTCATAATGTCCTCGGTGTGCCTTGAACTTCGTCGATTGTAAGGCCATGCATTGCTGAAGTAAATGCGATTTGCAATCGAATTCTGCAAGTCTGAAATCATTGTAATTATTGCCAGTCTCTCATAGTTACTTCCGCGCGTATGAGAGCAACCGGGGTTTTCTAAATCGGTTAATCACAGTTCATTGTGCAACGCTGTTCAGCTTGAAATTCAGGCAATTCAGAACAATTCCAAAAAACTCCCCCGACTCTAGTCACCTAAAGAAAGCACGTGCACCTTGTTTGAACCTGAAGTACAAAGATTGCAGTGCATGTACTTAGGTGACCCCTTCCCTTCCAATTGTTTGTGCGGATGTGTGTCCGTGATTCCACTCGTTCTACTGACGGTTTGCAATACATAAGGCATGAGTGCAAAGCCAAATTCAGTTCAACACCGATTCAACACCTTGTTTGGTTGTAGCATGTTGTAGCTGATTTTCATGGTTGCGGATCAGAACTCATCGCAGTACAAAGATGAGAAAGGGGGAACTCCAACAACCCATCGTGGTCAATTGAAAGCGCATGTCGCAGTAAGTCCGACACTGAGGTGAAATTGGCACGGACTGTTCAGGGCTTTGACGCTCTGGCAGTGATGACAACGTCTCTTCATGGTCTTTTGGTATCTTTTAGTCTTCCAGAAGAGCTGGCTGCAGAGATTGCACAACTTTCGGATTGCAAACCTACACGATCAAGGTTTGATTGCCCACTCGTACGCGTTGCTTTTTTATCTTTTTAGAGGATACTGCTTTCGTCGTTTGCAAGATGCCAAGACGACAACAAGTGAATGTCATGTTCCACGCAAGGTTCGATTCATGCGCTCATATGGGTGGCCGTTCTGCTGGTTTTGGTGCAAATGACCTTTGCGCTTCTCCTTAGTCAGGCTGAAGGGTTGCCATCGCAGAAACAATATTGCAATCGGATGTAGAACTTAAATGTAGTGAAAGAGGGTGAAAGATCATTGTGTTTGGTATCAATTGCTATTAAGATGTACTAAGCAAGTCTTGTTTGCATCGAATTCTAGATGACCAATCAACAGTACACCGCTGGCTGTCGGCAAAGTTGCACAATTATGCCTTCTTCTCTTCGTTGTGAGCAGGAAGCTTTTCATATTTTTTCAAGCCATCGTTTGTGACGCCTGCTTTTGGCCATCTAATATGTGCGTTTTGTCTTTGGACACCTGTTGTTCCAGCAGGTCCTGTTCTTCTACATTGAGGATGAGTCACAGCCTATCGAAGATCGCAGAGATGTGTTTGAGTACTTTGGAAACTTTACAAGGCAAGTCAATCCTTGACTATTTTTGCATATTTTTGCTTAGTTTCTTCAGGAGCATCCAAAGTCCTTCATCTAAAGACAGATCTTGCTTCCTTCATGCTTGCGTGGGAATCTTCTGTCATACAGAGGCCATACTGCAAAACCTGTGCCTTGCCAATTAGAATGATTAGACACTGTGTCAATGTAGATAATCACTGTGTACTAGGTAGATCACGGACTTATTAAAGTAGTATATAAGTGATATAAGTATGTTATAGTAGTTTATATTAGTATTTGGTGGCTGTGCAATTTCCGCCAATTTGGGGGGACTACAGTGACTTGGGCGTACTTGCGCCAAGACTTTGCAAAGAAAGTTCTGTTTTTTTAGGACCCATGTGCCTGTGTGCAACAGAGAGGGATGGTGCAGACGAATGCCGTTGTTTCAATGGGTTCTCAAAAGCCTGTTGCTGATAGGAATGAAGGGTTCTGCAATGTGTTCCCTTGATTCCAATATATTCCATTGGAAATCGTCATTCTGAGATTCTGATCGCGCCTTTCAGGGCCATGCTGAGTATGTTTGAGATCACCCTTGGAAATTGGCCTCCAGTAGCGCGACTTTTGCAGGAGAACAGCGACAGCAAGTCATACAGATTACGAGCATACTGTGTTGCAAGCCTTTGCCAAACTCACAGAGTCTAGCTTGACTCATGTTCTTGAAAATGCTCTGCCAGTCTTTCCGGTATATTGCCATGTGACGACAATCAAATTAACAGATTGCAGTAAGTTACAGTATCATTTGAACAACCTCGACCTCGATATTCCTATTCCGACAACAAATTCCTGAGACCCACATGACACAGTCATGAAGCTCTTGGATGGCCAGGAGAAGGTGAGTCCTTGGCTGGTGATCTTTAGCATTGGGCACAAGATCATTTTCGGTGCCTTGGTCAAAAAAAGTGCAAAGAGCCAGCGAGGAACGTGCAAAGTGCGTGGTGTACATTCCACGAATTCCGCCAATGGTAGGAGTGACAGACGCTTGCAAGAATTGAAGGTGATCAGAAGGGGTTGTTGCCGTCGTTTTGGTCGTCGTTAACGGTGGGGCCGGTGCTGATGCGGCTACTGTATTGATGTTTTTAGTATGTACGAAATTGACATGGAGCAATGTGAAGCATCGGCAGCATCGGCGTAAGACACTGAGAGATACTGAGAGTGTTAGTTTTTTGTTCCTGCACAGTTTTGCAGCGCCAGACCAGTCTGCTGGCTTGCACCGACGCGCTGCGCTAGGTTTTGCATGCCTTGCCGTCATCAATGGCGTATTTATGCAGGTTTATTGGGGGGGCGGGCAAGATCCATTTTATTCAGCATGTCCTTTGACGTTTTGGCAGCTCCATGGCACTCCATGGATTATATTCACAATGCCTCGGAATGATGAAGTGCCTGTGTGTGTGTGTGTGTCGGATTAGTAGTGATTGAACTTTAATCCAATGACTGCCCACTACTAGATTGATTTAGCGGGAACCATGTCGAGGTATGCCAGATTAATATGGATATTAATCTGTGGGGTTTGCAAGGGGGAGGGGTATCCCAGCTACTCCGCACGCAGGAAACCTTCAAAGTTGCTCAGCAAGATGATCAAATCATGCTGAGGACTGCCTCAACGGAATCGTTTCGTCCGGGCGAAATCTTTGAAGTTTTTGGTTGCGCAGATGGGGGGACGAATGGAAACTAAGCGCTCAAACATTGACAGAAGGAAAAACCGTAAGTCACAGCCAAAAACGCAGAGAAAAACAGAAAGGGGGAGACGGAGAGGCAGAAAAAGTGATGGGACAAAACATGCAACAGGCAAAATAAAGAACTGAAAGAAACAAACAATTTACTATATGCATTTGTATACTACGAAATGTTTGCAACTTACTGTGTACTTGTTCCATTGTTCTTGCTGTTGTTCAAGTCTGCAGCGCAGGACTGTGGAGACCAAGAAGAACGCTCACAGGAGCCTAGTGCAATTGGACAAATGTTCTCGTTGGGTTTGCTGATGCCAAGACGCCGAACTGGTTCAAACCTCCCATTTTTTTGTTTGTGTGTGTGTGTGTGTGTCTGTGTCTGTGTCTGTGTCTGACACAATGCATACTACCTCCTGGACATGGACAAGTCCTCGGTTTGTGTGGGCTACCTCCTGGCTTTGCTGGCCTAGGGGTGGTGCGAAAGGTAGGCAGGGCAGCAAATACTTCGGAAAAGCAGTCAGTGCGCTGCTGACTCTTTGCAGCATGTGGCTGATACTTTGTTGGTGTGCCAACTTAGGAGCTGCTGCACAAGCAATTTCGTTACCCAGTCAAGAGAGCAATGAGCCTTTCACCGTTCCATTAATTAGCAACAAGCATAGTCAAGCACCTAGTGTGAGCATGTGTTGTCTTGCAGCCGGGTTCAGAGCTGCATTCCACAACACATGGCTGGCAGCAATCCTTTTTTTGCATGAGTAATTTAATTTTTGGCAAGTGGTGTGCAACTGTGCCAATCGAACGCTGAGAGGGCTTCTCATTTTCGTAAGACTTTTGCATAACCCAAAACGTGCGCGGCAAGCAAGAATCGTTCGAAGACAGCGTTTTAAGCAATGCCATAGGAGAAACCTGTTTTGCGGCAGAGGAAAACTGTGCTACCGGCCAGCAAGTCTTTGCATCAGGTCGAAGTGGCATTGGTGTCCTTTTCCTGCACAAAACACAAGAAGCAGCACAGGCCTGAATGGCCTTTTCCGTGGAGGCGCCAGCGGATCCCACGTGACAGCCAAAAGAAGAGGAGAAACACAAGAAAGTGGTTTGCTGCAAGGTCTCCAAGACTTGCTGAAGCACTACAACACGCCACCTCCTGGTGGCCCGAAAAGGAAAGGCTAAGCAAAGTGAGAAGAATGAACTTCCCGACAATGAGGCCAGTCTTCTTAAAGCTCTGCAGCGCATTATAGCGCGTTCCCAAAAGAAACCGGGTACATTGCTACAACGTCTGAGCAGTCTCGTTCAGTCAGCCAGCAGTGGCCGGCCCTTTGCTGGAAAAACCAAGACGGGAAAGAAACCAGCTGTTCACGTGAAGAACCGCCAGCCAAGCGGCCCAGGTTCACCGGCAAAGGGAAAGGGGAGGCGTCGCAGCCGGCAGTTGTTGAAACCACAAGTCGCACTGTTAAGGGCGGTGACAAGGGTAAGTCCAAGGTGGAACCCTCCAAAGTTCCACCGAAAAAGAGACAGGCACAAGGTGCGGCAAGCACTACCTGGGCCCAGGTTGCTGGTCGACCACCAGTGACAAATCCTAGTAGCAGTAGTAAACTTGACATTGCTTTGCTGCGAGGAACCTTTGGTCCAGATGATATTTGTGACATAGGTCAAGTTCGTGCAGCCTTAGAACAAGGTCAATGTCCCAAAGGTAAAATTGCATTGTGCTTTACAATGAAGACAGTCGAAGACGAAGATTGCCTAAAATTTTGTGAGCTGCACAAGATAGATGGGCAGTCTCGTTTGGCTGTAATTACACCCACTGTCTCAGGTGAAGCATGCCCTGCCAAACCAGTGTTTCAGCACTCCCAACTTGGGAGCAGGGTAAGCCAAATGTCCGAACATTTTGGGCTTTCAAGTTTGGTTCCGCACTCCCGGACTTGCCTACTCAGAGAATGTGTCAAACTAAGGTGCCGGTGGCTGAGTCTCGGTTGCGCACATTTCGGGCCACCTTGGTTCGTTCGCTCGTTTCGCGTGATGTTTGGGAAGCTTGGAAAAGAAATCCTCGGCGCATGTGTACTTCAACTTTTGGACCACCGACCCTACACTCCAAGTATGAGTGGCAGGAAAAGGAGGTCGCTACAAGGAGTGGAGAGCCAGATGATGTTATCCTCCAAGGTTTTGTTCGCTGCAAAGATGATCAGAAGAGCAAAGTTTTTGACCATGTTGGTGATGATGGCCTGTTTGTTGATCAGTTGGCCTCGGCCAGTGAGATGGATGACCAGAGAGGATAATGAAGACCCCAAAGTTTACCTCGCTAGAGTGTCTGACGTTGCTAAGAAAATGAACTCTGCAGTCGCTCACAGGCGGGGCGGTGGCAATTTTCTGGGTGTCCGTTTGGCGCTCGGAACTTATGAACTTGTTGCAAGAACTTGGAGCCTGACAGGGGCTCCCAGGGTGTGGACCGGTCAAGATGTTGCTCAGTGCTTGCTTGAGTCATGTTGCGCGTCGGTGGCCATCCTCAAACCGCCAACCAAAACCCAAGGTTGGTTGGTCAAAGTTACGGTCAAGGCTGAAAATGCTTTGGGTATTGTTGCAATAAGTGCAGGTGACCGCCAGCTGTTGTTCACCAGGGTCCAACCTAAGGTGAAGCGCTCCGCCAAAGTCATTAGCAACATTCGCCCAAGCAATCCGCGCCCTATACTGAAATGGAAATTGCACCGGCCGCCAGAGCCGCTACACAGGATGGGCGTGAACGGTGGCCCAGAAGAGAAAAAGAGACAATTGTTGCGAAGCCTGTTGAACATCTTAGCGCTCCTCGCCTTCACAGTGACAAATATGATGCTGTGGAATGTGGAGCCAAAGGCAATTGTGGATATTTATGTTTGGCTAATGCGCTTGGTCTGGTCTTGAGCGTGGTGAAGATGTTGAAACGCTCAAGTCTTCCATACCTGTCAGAGCTGCTGTGACCATTCGACATGACTTGTACTCGCACATGAAGAACCATCAAGCTGAATATTCTGATTGGTTTTCTTCTAAAGTGATTGGTACTGCTGAACAAGAGGGTGGTAATGCGCCGGATGATTGGGAGTCTTGGCTGTCCTGCACCTTGAAGGATGGACGTTGGATTGATGGCTTGAGCCTCAAGGCCGCCTCCAAAAGATATGGTGTTTGTATCACTGTTGTCCCTCAGTCTGGTCGTGGCGAGGATGTGCCCATGCGCTTTGGACAACCGCGGTCAGGTAAAGCGCCGATTTTTCTGTTATTCAAAGATGGGCATTACCAGCTGGCCAAGCTCAAAGCCGGCAAGCAGTGGCCCCAAGCATGGATACAAGCCGAAGAGGCAAATCCAGTACGCCTTGCAAGCCCCATTCGCCAAGCAAGAACTCCTCATCGCGAGGAATGGGTGCGCCTGCCTCCTCGTCTAGTTGGGGGCCATCCGGTACACCTACAAGTGTGATGCATGTTCCAAGATTAGAATGTCTCCTAAGACAGGTCGTACTCGTCTTGACGCACATTCTTGGAGGCCGAATTCAACACCAGTTGGTGCGAAGTCGGAGCACCATGCAGAGACGTCCAAATGTAATGGTAGTGCTACTCAGGTTGGTTTTATTGGTCCTGACAAATTTGGTATGTATATACATGGTTGTGTCCCGAGTGTGGAATTGTCCGACAAAAGGACACTAATCCTAAGCTTGAAAGTGCTCGTCGCAATCATTGCCATTCATGTCATCCCAATGTGCCATGGAAATCCTTTTTGCGTCGGAAATTCATTCGTCCCGCAGAAGTGTCCTTCAACCTGCCTGCTCAGGAACAGGATTGGAAATGCCCGTTGTGCTCTGCTGCTCTGCCCAAACAGAGCCGGCGGCTGCAGCGCAAATCAGTGAAAAAGCACCGTGAGCAGGCGCATCCCAAGGTGGAAGTACCTTTTCTGAGCGATGCGCGTGCCGTATGCATAGCAAGGTAAACTGTAAACCATGTCAGCCACCTATCCCGCCCGATGCTGCTCGGGCTTTGGGAAAGCCGCATTGGCGCGCGCCGCGTTCAGTGGCAAGGCCAACCCGAGGAGTGGCCCCCTGAACCGTGTCAGGTGTCAAGCATATCGCGAAAAGGTTTTCAAGACCCATGTCCTGAGTGAAATCGCATGTGATTTGCCAAAAGCTAGAGCGCATCGAAGGAAAAATGAGATCTGGTGTTTGCAGTGTATGTCTAAGCTTGGTGGATATGGGGGAAGATCCCGTGCCCGGCGTGAGAAACTTACTTGCAAGCAAGCCAAAAAACTTTTTCAAAGTAAAAGGCGTGTTCGTGCTGCGTGGAAAAAGCTCAAAGACAAAACCACCATTGATGGTCAACCTGTTGCTTTGCAAGTTTCGCAATGGGTACGCAACCTGGTGGAAGACGGAGACATTGAACCCCATCCGCGGCCATGTTGTGCTTTGAAATGTCTGGCGGTCAATGTTGGTAGTTTTAAAGGTTTATGGACTGCAATGCGTGTATTATTACATGGTGATGACACTCCTGGCATTGTGCTCCTGCAAGAAATTTCTTTGCGTAGTGCTGATGCTACTTCTGTGTGCGACAGCTTTTTTGCCAAAGGGTATCGTTTTCACTGCGTTTTGGGGCATGAGAATAGGCAAGGGGGTCACCGTGGTGTTGGCATTTGGGTTCGTCACACTTTACCTTCTCGCCCTCTCCAATCCTGGCGCCGCCATAATGGCCAGGCAGTTGCTGTTTTGGTTGATGGGAAAGCGTGCGCACTGCTTGTAACGGCTGCCCCGAACTTCACCAGGAAGTTATATTCGTGGTAGTTGGGTCTTATTCGTGGTAGTTGGGTCTTGTAATTTTTTCAAGTTTTCCTGCTTATCCCAGGGTTGTTTCTTTTGGCGTCCAAACAAAATTACTGGGTAACCTCCTGCATTTGTCAGTCTGACCTGCTGCACAAATTCATGGGAATGTTGGCTTTTTGTACTAGGTGGTCGTTTCAGTGTCTCTTGAGCGTCGTTTGAGCGTCGCTTCAGCAGTAGAGTCAGGGATCGTTTCAGTGTCTCTTGAGCGTCGTTTGAGCGTCGCTTCAGCTCTGCTCCATAGTTGTTCAAACACTTGTAGTAGCCAAGAGTTGGTTACCCAACTCTTGCATGATTGTGCAAACGGTGTCTGTTCCCAAGAGTTGGTCAACCAACACTTGGATAACTTTTAGATGTTTTTGTTACCAGAAGTTGGACGTAAATGCAATGGACCCTGGCAAACCTTTTCGATCATTTCAAGTTCTACTCACATGTAAAAATGTTTCCTGTAATTACGCTGATGTCCGCTTGAAGGTGGGACAGTGGGGTGTGGTTATCTTTGTGGCTCGTGCAAACCCCCTGGAAATGTTGTTTTTTGCTAAACAACTTGCATACTTATAAATGCATACCTGCTCATGAAAACCACAGTTGCTGCGATAGCAACTGTGTGCCCGTGTTCTTCCCACACACACACACGTATACATATACATATGTATGTATATAATATTCACTGTTTGCAAAGATAGCAACGCTGCATGATTATATGCTATGTATCTCATGACATTGCCCCAAATCTCCAAATTCTACAATTGAAAGGGTGTGGGTTGAAATCAAGGGCTGTCACACACAGGTTCCCCACCATTGGATTCAACTTGTCAAAGTCCCACAAATCACCGCACAAAATCACCGCAATTTTGGGCAAGATCCAACAAGGGCTAAGATTTGGGGGTCGCATGCATGAACATGCTATCAGGTTCAAACGTCACAGCGATTGATTGTTCTGTACCTGCGCAATCATGTATATATTGCTATGTTGTTGTTGTGATAGCAACTGTATCGTATTTGCATTCATCAACTACATATTGATATGATAGCGGTTGCTGTGATAGCAACTGCGTCATACTTGCACTATCAACAGCATTTTGATATGATAGCGGTTGCTGTGATAGCAACTGCGTCATACTTGCACTATCAACAACATTTTGACATGATAGTGGTTGCTGTGATAGCAACTGCGTCATACTTGCACTATCAACAACATTTTGACATGATAGTGGTTGCTGTGATAGCAACTGCGTCATACTTGCACTACCAACTACGTACTTGTGATAGCGGTCACTGTAATACATGCTGCATTGTACTTGTATAACTTATATAGGTTGTGCTGACCAGTTGCTGGGATAGCAACTTTAAAAACATTTCATGGACCGTTGCTGTGATAGCAACTTCTTTTGCTTTAGTCAAGGACCTTTGCTGTGATGTCAACTTGTTTCTTGCTTCTTGAAAGTCAGTGCGCTGGACGGAGACAACCAGCAATGTCTCGAGGCAGCTATCAGACCAATCAAGTTTTTTTGAAAATTTCTGGGACACGGTGTTTTCCGTTTTTTTTTCCGCGCTGATCTAGCACTAGGACTGAGCCAAGGCAGCATGATATGTCCACAGCAGAGACTGACACCCCGACGTTTCTGTTACCAAGAATGGGAAGTAAACCTGGTAGACACTTGTGGGCAAACTGTTGGATTAGTCCACCTCCATGGTTTTGGCCACCAAGAGTTGGAGGTAAACTCAATAGATACTTATGAAGCAACTCTTGGATAGTCCTTCAACACTGCTTTTGTCACCAAGAGTTGGAGGTAAACCCAAATAGAAACTTATGAACCAACTCTTGGATAGTCCTTGCATGTGGTTGGTGCCACGAAGAGTTGGAGGTAAACCCAGTAGATACTTATGAAGCAGCTCTTGGATAGTCCTTCAATGCGGTATTGGCCACCAAGAGTTGGAGGTAAACCCAAATAGAAACTTATGAACCAACTCTTGGATAGTCCTTGCATGTGGTTGGTGCCACGAAGAGTTGGAGGTAAACCCAAATAGAAACTTATGAGCCAACTCTTGGATAGTCCAATAATGTGGTTTGTGCCACCAAGAGTTGGAGGTAAACCCAAATAGAAACTTATGAGCCAACTCTTGGATAGTCCAATAATGTGGTTTGTGCCACCAAGAGTTGGAGGTAAACCCAAATAGAAACTTATGGGCCAACTCTTGGATAGTCCTTCAACACTGCTTTTGTCACCAAACCCAAATAGAAACTTATGAGCCAACTCTTGGATAGTCCTTGAATGTGGTTTTGGCCACCAAGAGTTGGAGGTAAACCCAAATAGAAACTTATGGGCCAACTCTTGGATAGTCCTTCAACACTGCTTTTGTCACCAAGTTGAAGATAGTCCTTCAACACTGCTGCCCGAACGAGCTCGTGACCTGAAGTTGGATTGCGTAGGTGGCCCCAGTGACCATTTGGCAGCCTGTGTTACTGGGGATTAGATGTGCATGATTCATGATTGTGAAAACAAAAGAAACATTCTCATTTGGACTCTGAGTCACCTTCACTTTGTTGATGATGTTGCACTCGTTGCGCAATGGGGCCGTGATGGCGCCAACTATTCACTAAATCAGGCTGTGATGGCGCATAACTTGACTTATCCGGCTGTGCTGCCACACATGATTTCCCGTGACCCAGGCGCCTGTGCAGCATGACACCTTCAGAACGGAAGTGCGGAAACCCAATGTTGGCCTGGGTGCACAGTCTTTAACAAAAATGATGATGATGATGGTGATGATGATGATGATGATGATGGTGATGATGATGATGATGATGGTGATGATGACGATGACGATGGTGATAAAAACAATCAGCCGCTCCATCCTAATAGCCAGAATGTAGCAGGTGCCAGTTCAGGCTCTAAGCAAGGATAGATTTCTATTCACGTGAGTTCTGGCCCCATGTCGTCTCGTGCTGACCGACGTTCTGCCCCGTATGTGGTCAGCGAAGTGTGGACACAGGACAGATTTGTTTCTCATTGTTTCTTGTGTTTTCTCATCCGTGAATTTTTGAATCATCGTGACTTCCTTTTGTTTCTCATTTGTTTTCTCCTTTTGTTCTGCCACGTTTTCTCATTTTTTCCTTTCCAGGAAGTGAACCGAACATGGCAGAACAGCATGATGGGCAAATGGAAGCTGGTGGAGGTGTATGTTACTTGGACGCGTTACTTCCCCAGACGCTCTAAAAGTGTCAGCGCTGTAAGTGCGGATTGTTGAGGTGCGGCGTATTAATGCGATGTATTGTTGAGGTGATTTCTTTGCGTGATTTTTCCTGTTTTTGTTTCGGGTTAATATTGTTGTCCACCAAGGAGGGGCCCACCACCGTGAAAATGACCTGGTGCAAAGTCTGGCCTCACAATGAAGAGAAGTTTGACCAGAAGGAGCCGGAGAAGGACCAGGAGACCAGCGATGGCAAGAAGCCGGATGGAAAGACATCTGGTGAGAAGTAAATTTTAAACTGTGTACACAATCACAGAGGCAGAGTGAAAAAAAGCACTATGTGCACCGCTGTCGTCATCACAATCATCATCAT
>VSDK01015163.1:0-7500 GCA_009767595.1 Symbiodinium kawagutii
CACAGACCTACAAGGTAACCGCGGGGAGGCTCGAGCCCATACCTTACGGTTGATTATGGTTGATGTTGGTTGATGATGGTCAGTTGTAGTAAGACCAGGATGGATTTATATATATATATATATATAGATATTTGAAAGCTATAAAATGATTATAGTGATTGATGATGATTATTTGATCATAGTCTGTGATTGATGATGGTTAATTACAGTGATTGATGATGGTTATAGTGACTGTTCATGTTCTATAGTGGTTGCGAATGAATTGTGATTGTTACGCGTTAGCGAGAAGGTTGCGTTTGTCTCCTGAATTGGGAGCATCTATAGATTTGGGATCGCTAAGGGCTCCAAGCGATGTTGCAAAAACAATCGATGCCTGGCCATCGGATCCAACGTGGCTTTGCCACCATGTCGCACTGCAGGTTTCGAGGGCAACAATGATGAGTGGCAGGCGGAGTTCGACATGCTCAGACAGGAGTGTTCCCTAGCAGCAGAGAGGTATCTCAACACTTGGGTGACTTGACCCAAGCCAAACTCACCAGTTTGCCCACATGCGCGTTTCTCCATAGTAGGCAGGTTTTTTTGGACGAGTACTAACAGAAGGACGATTGCAACCAGCCCCTTGTCGGCCCTCCCAGTCACCGCCGTTGATTTGGTTTAGGAATTTCAGGGATCAGGCATAACCCTTGCAACATATTCCAACACATTCCAACTATTTCCAAGTCATCTTGTGAGCAAAGGTGTAGCCATGGCTGTAGCAGCTATAGCCTAGGTGCATCATGGTGCCACGGCTGGACCTGCCGTTGCCCGGTGGATCCTTTGAATTCAGCTGGTACCGACGTCACAAGTCTCATCGCCAACCACTGACATCTAAGGCTGTAGGCGAAGACTGCTTGGTAATGTTGATGATGTTGGTTGTTGGGTTATGTTCGGATAGGTTAGACTTGTTATCATGTTTTTAACAACAAATTTGAGTTGCTTGTTCTAGTCATAGCTCAGTCCAAGTGGGTCCTAGCTTCGTCCTGGCAACACAAGGTCATTGTGGAGAAGTTCGACTGACGGATTTTCAGCGTTTGGTCAACGACGCTCGCACGAATCGACTCTGGCGATCGCCAGATGTTGACAAACAGCTGGGAGCTGGGAGGATGACACAAGTTGCTGAGAACCACTGGACAATAAGGATCGATGGTGGTTCTTAAATGTTAACGATCATGAGCAATGGTTTTCAATGTCATTAATAGTCAATCACGGTCAATCAATGATTTTCGCATGCAACTCTATGATAGGTCGACCCAGCAAGCGGATGCAAGCGGGACAAATTGGAACTAGTTCAATTAGTTCCAGGTTCTCCTACCGAAGAGCAGCTACAGAATGCTTGGCGTTTCTGTTTGAAAACAATCCGATCTTGAGAGGTGGATTTTGATATAGGACCCCATTCAAAAGATAACTTTGCTGAAGCAATTGTTATGGACGCGGTTTGCCCGCACATGCTGCGCTGTTGCGTCGTAATTCACAAAATGACAAAATGTGTGGCTTACTGAGTGGAAATGATCTCAGGATGGTTTTGGGTTCCCTTGATTTTTAAAGCTTCACGTGGTTGTTTTGGATTACTTAATTCCATCCTCATCACTTCACACGGTTGGCATGAGTGTTGCCCAATCAATGCGAAGCCCTGGCAAAAAAAAAAAAAAAACATCACTTCACACTCAAATGGCTGTGGGACAAAACCCTGTACCCCTGGTTCCCTATCATTAACCATTATTTTCCCTATAGTTTGTTGGCTATTATCCACCATGAAATTAGTTGGTTAACTGCTTGACCCGGCTCGCCAAATCAATGAAGAACTTGTCGCCAGCACCTTGGGCACCTCCGCTGGATCCGAACGTGAGGATCGGTCCGAGAACGGTTGCTATTTAGCGGACAGAGAGATGCGGAAGCTTCTGGACGATCTCAACGGTGCCTTGGAGTGCTCTGGGGTGCTGCTGCAGTGCAGCATGAGTGATCTACATGGATCCACTAGAGGCATGTAATATCTGACCTGTATAAACAAATTTATGTACACATATATACTTATATGTATGAATTGTTAATTCATGTTTATTCATTTATTCATTCAAAAATGTGTTCATTTTCATCTATTTGTTTGTTTGCTTGTTTTGATTCATTTACCTTACTTGTGTATGCTAGCAGATATTAGCAGATGGAATACCGTGCGTGTAGCCGTAGCGATTTCTTTCAAATTTGATGTTGATGCTACGTCAATCATGGGGTGGGTTGGGGTGGGGTGGGGTGGGGTGGGGTGATGTTGACGTTCATGTGAACTTGCGCACGATGTTGATGCAAGGCATCCATGTGTGGCAGTGGCGGTGGCATCAAGGAAACGCAAAATGTAACTGGTATGGCCTGGCAGAAACGCTTGCAGAGTTGACGACTGCCAGGAAAAAACAGCACACCTTGAAGACAGAAATTCCTGGTAAACATTGTTCGAGGCAAAACGTGCCTGATTTTGCTTGGCAGAACGGACATTATTTTCAAGAACAAAATGATCATGGCACCACAACGCCACACAAGTTTTCGTATGAAAAACGCTGAAATGCTTGCGCGGTTACCCACTCGCCGGAGCGTGAAACATATGTTTGTGATAAGCCAGCTTTCATGGTTTTAGATTCTTAGACTGTAGAGGCATCATTGGTAGATGGGTAATATGTTGACGATGTTCTGAAAATGCGATGGCGATATCATGATAGTGATACTGGCGAACAAATGTTATGGGGGCACAATGATTGAAAGTACAATCACCACTTCGACTTGATACCATCAGTAGCCACTCTCGCCGCCGGATTTTGGCCGACGTTCATCGGTGTACTTGGGTGCCTGGATTTGCGCGCGTTTGGAAAACCAACTCCTGATTTTAATGAACATATCCATCAAATCATCAGATGATTCCCACTGGTTCTTGCATGTTGTAGTCCAAGCAATTACTGGCTGGTGTATAGTTCCCTATTGATAAACCACCGTCAGTTTAGTCATAAGTGGCGATGAAGGATCAAATATAGGGGTTATGAACAGCTGGATCTCCCACTTATAGTTTCAGAATGAAATTACGCTCAAAACACCAAGCTGTTTGAGGAAGTCGGCCATCGTTGCTTGGCAATGCTTCATTCCGCCTGGCAGGGTCTCGCTGCAAACAGGGACAGGGTCCTTGCCCTCTGACAACAGACGCCCTGAATGAATGACCTTACACTGATCTTAGCATGCTGGGTGCCTCCGTCTCCAAGCATCTCCTGGATGCGACCCCATAGAAATCATGGCACTTGCGCCACCGCAGCCACCATCAGTGATCCGCCAAGATCAACCGCTGATCTCAACTGGTTGGCGGCTTTTACTCATACATCTCAACTCCTTAGCATCACAAGTTTGATTCTACATGATTCCACTCCCTATTCCAAAGCTGTGCAACCATCGGGGGCTACAGTCAACCGCATCATCAATTGTAGCAAACCATTTCGAACACTTTTAAACCAATGTTGGACATTATTATCAACCACTAAGTATACTAAGTACTGGCCGCTATCAACCACTAACTACTACCATCATAATATCATCAATCACTAACTACTAGCCACTATCAACCAGTCTTGTGTGTTGCCGACCCTGGGGCTCAACCAACATGGCACCCCGAGGCAGCAGGGCCGGAGCCCCAGCGTTTCGACCACCTCCCGGATTGCATCCTCCAGAATGGTGACCAGTGAAACGGATCTGGGCAGGTGCATCTCAATGGCTATACCATGTTATACCAACGGTTGTCTCTGAACTGTTGATCCTGTTGGCTTTTGTTGGCACAGCCCCAAGAAAAGGCAAGTGCCTGAATAGGAGCACCTTCCCAGTTCCATCAACCCTCGGGTTGGCTGTACAGCTTTAGCTTTCGGGAAAGTTCCCTGCTGTGTGGTCAAGTCAGACGCTGTTGCAACGAAACCCGTGAGATGGTAGCAGATAGTTGATGTCCAGACTTAGCATTGAGGGGTGCTGGGCTTACAGGTAAGACTGGCAGATCTCATGGTGCCGAAAGATCCCACTTTTGAACCCGACCCGGAGAGTCAGTTCGAAAGGACCCCTGGGATCCGCACACGACAGCTGACACACTTTGGATTGTCGAAACTAAAAACTGATATGGCTTCTGGATGTTTGTACCCTTCCATTTTGCCAAGCCAATCCTCAGCATGCGATATGCTTTTCTTATTTTAGACGGGCTTTCGACCACAAGCAGTTGCAAGTGGCAGCACGTGGGCAGGGGCCCACTCCGGTCCGCCCAAATTCTGGGATGTGTCTCCCAAACATCGATGGCAATTTGCATTAACCACACTCACTGAAGCACTTACTCCATGGAACCTGCGGGGCCCAAACTGCTGTGTAAAGGGAGGTCACCTTTGAGACATCTCCTGTGCTGGCGAAGTCTCAGCGTCCCAGTTTTTGATTTCGAGGGCAGGCGTTTCACAACTTCACGAAGGACAGATCAACCGACGCGAGTTGGAAGATGTTTGAAACATTTCGGCCGTGAGCCCGACAAGAAAATGGGGTCAGACGGCGGCATTGCTCAATGCGGGCGTTGTGGACCCAAACCCAATCATGATGCCAGGGTAGGCAAATATGCTGACTGCCTTTCAGAACCACAAGCATCGTCGGTTTCCAGCCATTGCTTCCCACGTAATTATATAATTGATTATAATCGTTTGCTCAGTGTTACGGATGGGAAATTGTGCAGAACCACGGAAATCATGCTTTCAGCGGAGCAAGTGCAACCATTGGAGACTTAGATATGCAGATATGCATTGCCTTGCAAATATGTTCATCAGACACGCAAGGCCTTACTTACTCTCAGATAGAATGATGATGCCATTTCGTTGCCCACATCAGTATTTGAGGCCATCTAACTCGCAAGCCCAAGTGATCCAAACAATGTGGTGGTTTTCAAGCGTTTGGTTGTTCCATGAATGGAGATGATGTGGACACACGCACAGACACACACACCCACACACACAAAGACATTTTCGCTTACTGACTCAAATTTGCACATTCACATACGCACGCCATGAAATAGGTCCCCATCTAAGAAAAAATTGGTACTAGTTGTCCCCTTTGTATGGGTGATGTTCCTGTTTCAACTTAGGGTGGCCTGACAGTGTCATGCACGTGGTTGATGAACCCATCAACAATAGGGATCCACTAGCGGCCAAGGGCAACAACATCTCTCAGTGGCTTTGAAATCATTCTTAGTTGGCAAATGCTGGATTTACCTGGGATCGTTTTGATGGAGCTGACGATTGTTTGTTGGGATTGGTTGAAAGTATCGTCTTCTTGCTGGTTGTCATCCCAACTTGCAGCCACTATTAGCCATGATCAACATGATCAACCATATTAACCACCAAAATATATGGGGCCTTCCCCCTAAATCATCCCTTGCGCACCATTTATAGCAATGAACCAGCCATTTTTTGGGGGCTCCCGTATGGCTTCCCCCAGTGATCAATCTCCAGGCGGCCCAGAAGCACCGGCTTTGGCTTCAGGCTCCTGGGTCGGGAACCCATGGCACCAAAGGGGTACTCATGTTGCATAGCCACAGCCACCAATGGCCACTGCGAAACGCAAAGCAGAGCTTAATCGTGATGAGTTATGGGATTGCAGGCCTGGGGCACACGCACCATGAGCACGTCCAAGAGTTCACAGGAAATCTACCCAAAGCGGCGGATAACTTCCACACGGCATGCTGTGAATGCATTCCTAGTCCTAGATTATTGGCTTGGAAGTTGCAAGCAATTGATTTCATTGCGAAGCCCAGTCAGAAGTGCGGTGGGGCATACACATGTAGGTTCATTTTGGTACTTGGGAAGTGTCAACCAGCCAAGAGATGATTGGCAGACGGGACATATCAGTCAAAATGCGATAAAGTACTTCATTTACTTTACAGATCAAAGAAAGAGAGAGAGAGAGAGAGTGTGAGTCAGTGAAAGGGAGATCAAATGTAGAGGCTGCCTGAACGACATGAGGCAGTGACCAAAGTTCATGTGGCTGGAAAGGTCATTTTATATGCGCCAGATGTAACTCCCCTTTCAAGTATGGCTCGTAGCAAAAACAAATGTTCCGGAATTCAGTACGGCCGCGACGACGGGTTTGGCTTGTCAGGAAAGAGTCGATGAAGATGAAGGTAACGCGGCCAAAAGCAAGAAGATGGTGGCGACTACTAGGGATTATCAATATTATCAACAGTTCTAAGCCATAGTCATTGCAGATAACTATATATGACATGTTGAAACCATAAATCATAAAGGTGAATATTTACTGATTCATTGGTATGAAGATGTATGAAGTGACTATTCATAGTCATCAGAAATCGCTATCAACAAGGTCCCCTCATCATCACCAGTGGCTTTTTTCCTGCTTGGCGGCAATGACCAACACCAGCCAGCGCCCGGGAGTTGAGTGGCAGTGCGACTATCCTAATTCTTCCAGTTAACCCTGTAGCAGGTAACTAGATGTAACAGATGTAACTAGGACCTAGCCGCCAACTGTGGATATGCATCGGTGTCATCATTTAGCAACGGGTTTGATTGCAAGCTGGGCAACGCAGAAGTGAGTTCATTGCTGAGGCGACCGGCTGGTTATTGATGAACGTTTCTGGCATGGCATCTTCGAGGACGGTTGTTGCGCCAAAGGGGCATACTAGTATCATAGAGGAGGTGTCTCCCCACAACAGCACCGGATTTGATCAAGGGATATATAAAGGAAAAGTTGCCACCAACAAGTCTTACTGAGGGATGATCCCCATTATACCCGGCTACTTGCGAAATGAAGCTTTCCTACCCCAGGAAACCACACTTTCCACCACATGTCTGGACTGTAGGGTTCTTCGCGGCATGTCAGTTAGAACGAATGACCACCAGATCCACCAGCTGGTTCCCAACAGTGAAGGGCAATTTGCTGCTCTCAATGGAGCTGCCCACAAGCAGTGGTAGCCCAACCTAGCCTAAGATGATGATTTTTGGCTGGGGTCCAACCTAGCCTAAGATGAGGAGGGGAGATGGACCCCGGCACTGTATCCCGCTCATCTCCCGGATCAGGAGATTGAGTCCAGCCCACTTGACGCGTACAACCTTCGGGTCAACGCCGTCACCATGCAGGTGCCGCGGGTGGGCTGCCAGTTGCCGCCAGTGCAGTCCTGGACACGCTGCCAGGAGCGCCAAGGCTCAAGGGCACTGAAGAATTTCAACAATCTCGTTGGGCGCTGAACGGCGATGACCAGGCTGTGTTTCACCGGGGGTCAGAACCCAATTGACGAAGAAAATCATCCATCAGTGCGGATCAAATGTTGCCAAGTGTACATACATGGCATTCCCACAATCAAAATCAGCATTTTTTTCGGGGATAGGGGGGTACCTTTCATGGCTATGGGTACCTATCTACAAATCGACAGGGGTGATTTGGTCGAAAAAATGTGCTGCAACCAGT
>VSDK01015163.1:10914-30914 GCA_009767595.1 Symbiodinium kawagutii
TCGTGGTTGTTGTTGTTGTTGTTGTTGTTGTTGTTGTTGTTGTTGTTGTTGTTGTCGTCGTCATTGTCGTCGTCATTGTCGTTGTCGTTGTCGTTGTGATTTTTTTTTTGTTGTTTTTTTTGTTTTTGTTTTTTTCTGTTTGTGTTTTGTTGCCAACATATTGCGCAACACAATCAAAAGTGCCCGAACATTTTCCGATGAGTCAATATGCATCATTGAAAAAAGCCAGTTCATGATTCATTTTTGCAAAGATACACTTCCAAAAACAGGATTTGGTTTAAAACTCAATTTTTTCGTCATGCGTTTGGCTCAAACAATCCGATCTCCCAGCTGTTGGCCCAACAACCATATATTTGCATATTTTTGTTGGCAACGCCTGTGTGTGTCCACACGCCACAAGAGAACGAGGAAGGGCGTTGCAAGGAAAAACAAACCAACCATTTTCAGGTTACTTGATCTTAAATACATCCTTGCTGTAAAAAAACCCATGACTGGCAGGTTTGTCGTGATTGCTACCCACGAACCAGAGGGAATCGTTGCTGCATCATTCGATTGGGAAATTCACATCGATCAGCAATCTCCAGTTTCAATCCGCCAGTTTATCGCAAACAGTCAATTGGTGATTTGCGAACATAAATGGAATTCTTGGATTTTACCAACAAAGGCAATAGTTTGTTCCTTAGCATGGCGGTTCCTGCATGGCGGCCCATTTGCAGGCGATCTTTCGCATTTGCACAAAATGCTGGCAGTCACTGGTAGTCCAGCACTGGGACCCCAAATCGTAGATAATTAATTGTTGGAATGGGTCATATCACTCAGTTTGTCGTGCTGAATTTTGGACATTGCAGTGGTATAGATGGGCTAAACTCTTGGCTCTGTGTGAGCGTGCAGGAGACTTCTTCGTTTGGGTCGTCTGCCTCAGTTTCGAACTTCGTTGGTGCAAGGTGGATCGCATTCTGATGAAATTTTTAGGTCGTCGCCCTGTTTGGACAAAACCCAGTTCAGTGAGCGAATGTCCACTTTGGAAGCATTGCACTTTCAAATTTTGAAGTTTGAAAATTCATTGGACAATTGATCACTGACTCCCAAAAGTTCACAAGTACAAATCTCCAACCATATCTTGTCAGGTGTTCCAGAGCGTGTCATGATTGCACATCTATGTAGAAATCATGGGTTGCTGAAGCAACGCACTCCGCAGCGCATGTGCCTGAGACTCTGCGACTCTGCATTTGTACTAAAATACCAACTAATAAGACAACCTAATACTAACTACAAAGTACGAACTGCTATGTACCAGCTATTCGTACTAACTACCAACAACTTTGGATTCTACTGCATTCGTAGTTAGTAGTTAGTAGTTAGTAGTTAGTAGTTAGTAGTTAGTAGTTAGTAGTTAGGAGTACCGTTCATTGATACACTTGGATCCACAGCTACGAGCTACTTTGGATTTCCAGCAGTTCATCTGAGTTGATCTGAAGCCCGCCATTCCCTGCGTTGCTGAGGCCACCCAAGGAGCCTACAGAGGCTTGGCTTGTCCACCGCATGGGTGACAGGAACAGTGACACTGTAGTTGATGACCAGTTACCAGCTATGATCGAGCTGGGGGTGGAAGGTTTGCCAGCTGGACCATTAGTCACTTAGTCATCATTGGTCGTAAACCTAGTGGGGTGTAACCACAAAAAAACATGGCTGTGGCTATACCAGCCATCATCAGATGTCATTGTTAGCAATTGGTAACCACTGATGTGCCCCATAGCTACTCGAGCGCGCAACGGCAAAGTTAAAAGCCATTGGTAGCCACCTGGGGGGGTATACCATATTAACCAAATTAACCATTGTAGCTATACTAACCATATTAACCATAGTAACCATATTAACCGTGTTAACCATATTAACCATATTGACCATATTAACCATATGAACCATATTAACCATTGTAGCTATACTAGCCATCATAAAATATCATTTTCTGTAGCTCCTCAAAGCATGTGGACGCTTCAGGGGCGGCGCAAGTCCATGTCCGGCAGACGCAACTCGTTGAGGCACAGCGGTGAGTCGTGGGTAGTGATGGCTAGAAACCGATGATGGTGAACGACCAACATGAATGGTACCAATCTTGGCCAAATGGGTGTTTCTCAAAATCGGTGACCCCAAAAATGGTTGGTTTATTGCTATAAATGACTATTAATGGATGATTTGGGGGTACCCCTATTTTGAGAAACACCCAAATGATGGTTATATAAGCAATGATGGTTAACCAGTCAGTATGGTTAAGTAACAACATATTTGGCCAATGTTGATTGTCAATCAATAACCCTGCTTGATGCCATGGGCGTTTCTTGAGATGGGTATGCCCCCCCCGGGGCATTTATGTAATATGGAGGAGACCCTCCGTGTGGAGATCGCGCCTGAACCACGATGTTCATGTACTTAACCATGATGTTCATGTTCTTAACCACGATGAGTTTGTACTTAGCCCCGACATTCGTGCAATTATATTTATGATCATTGCCTACCATGAGCTTCAAAAACCATCATTTCTACTGGTTACAACCTATATTTTGAAAGGTAAAGCCTACCTTCCCGGGGAAACGCTGGCATTTGGCCAGCCACACATCTCGTTCTTTAAACACTTGTGATGGGCAGGTTTCCTAATTGCGAAGCTATCGTTTCTTAACTGTACATATTCTTTTCCTAATCCTTAAATGATCATACTACTAAGTACGTAGTTACAGGGCTACTATTTATTAACTGAACATATTACTAATCAATACTAAAGCTAATATATACATATTAATACATATCTAATACTGTCTCCTGTACTGTCTTCCGTTGCACCTCTACTATCTCCCTAGCCAATGAGATCCGAAAAACGGCATCTCTAAGGCGTTTCAGTCGGTTGATGCTGGCCTGTGGCATGTCCCAAAAGAGACTTTCGAAGGGTTCTCCTCGACTTGTCCAAGATGGATAGTGGGACCTCGTGATGATTTGTTGCGCCTCTACTGTCTTCCGTTGCACCTTTACTGTCTCCCGTTGCACCTTAACTGTCTCCCGTTGCACCTTTACTGTCTCCCGTTGCACCTTAACTGTCTCCCGTTGCACCTTAACTGTCTCCCGTTGCACCTTAGCTGTCTCCCGTTGCACCTTAACTGTCTCCCGTTGCACCTTAACTGTCTTCCGTTGCACCTTTACTGTCTCCCGTTGCACCTTAACTGTCTCCCGTTGCACCTTTACTGTCTCCCGTTGCACCTTAACTGTCTCCCGTTGCACCTTAACTGTCTCCCGTTGCACCTTTACTGTCTCCCGTTGCACCTTTACTGTCTCCCGTTGCAGCTTAACTGTCTCCCGTTGCACCTTAACTGTCTTCCGTTGCACCTTAGCCGTCTCCCGTTGCACCTTAACTGTCTCCCGTTGCACCTTAGCTGTCTCCCGTTGCACCTTAACTGTCTCCCGTTGCACCTTAATTGTCTTCTGTTGCACCTTTACTGTCTCCCGTTGCACCTTAGCTGTCTCCCGTTGCACCTTAACTGTCTTCCGTTGCACCTTTACTGTCTCCCATTCCACGAGATCTATGCGCGTTGACAATTTGGCGGCTCATAGATTTTTGTTTCTTGGTATATGTTGGTACACTCATAGATGTTTGTTTCGCCTTTACAACCGATTGGGGCATTGGAGCTGGCCATCTTGCCAGAAAAGAAGAGCCAAATTCTTCATCTGGTTCTGCACATTTGTCGGAGAAATCATTGAAACGCAGCAGATTGTACGATATCTGGTATAGTGTAGTGAAATCATGTGTTGAGTACCTTGAATAAGTACAATTCATACCGTGGTTGAGGCCAGTTTTTTGAGCGTGGTTATCACACATGAATATCGTGGTTGGAGAATGCATAAAATCCGTGGTTAAGTCCACCCTGGAACCGTGTGATGAAGCATGGCTTTGGAGATGCCCATGCTCAAAGTCAGTTTCAGGAAGAAATTAGGATAGGCTACTAAACATTCATAAATGCATGTTGATTATCTTCAGTATGCAAACATACATGGATAGTGCCACAAACACAGACGCATATATGTTCATTGGCGCAAGTGGGTATATACAGGAGCAAGTCATGAACATATATTTTATGTTTTTTTAATCACATCATACCTTTTACCATACCATATCTTACATCACATCACGGCATTTCATTTCATGTCATATAATAAATATCATATATCATGTATCAAATATCCCTTGTCAAATATCATATATCATATATCAATACATTTACGTATCGTATCATGTTACGTTTGCTATATTTTGTTGCGTTTTACTACAGCGTTCGCATACAGGTAGCAGATTGGTTTCCGTCCAAAATTTATTTTGACGTATCTCTTCACGTACATTCAGGTTGTTTTCTTTTTCTTAGTCTTCAAAGGTCCTGCATTATTTGCAGCGAACTATGTCAAACTGTCCAAAACATTGTCTTTGTAGGGCGGTTGGTGCATCTTTGGCTTGAAAAGTGCCAAAAAAAAGCAGATCGCGTATTCCCGAACTCTTTATCCCTACATATTCTTCGCACTTTTGCGAGTCTGAAAACGGCGCAAGTGTCCTATTTACAAGTTTAATTCCTTTGAAGATTCTAGAACAAACGATTGGATATCTGAAAAGATCTATGTAAAAAAAAAGTGTTCTTCGAAGATGACGAGGAAGGTTGAAATTCCCATCGCAATGCCCATGCGCACAGGAATAGCCATGCACATATAGCGCTCAAGTTCAACTGATCCGGATGGTCAAACAGTTTTGCCCGGAAATTGCGCCCAGCAACTTGAGCCTACGAATAAGTTCCTGTTCCTTTGTAGACAATTGCATACATTCAAACGTATCTTTTTGAAACATACGTAAACGGACATACGCACATTGACAAATTCGTACATAGATCCATGCATCCATCCATACGAACACACAATATCAATGAATGAATAAATCAAGCAAGAAATACCTGTACACAACATTTATTTTTACATATGTATGTACATTTTCACAATTTTTCATAGGGATATTTGCATATTTGTATCTCCACATTATAGCCACACCATGAAGAATGGAGGGTTCTTAACGCTCTCCCAGGGCTGGACCTCAAGCGGTGGTGTTGCCTTCGACTCAGGGGGGCAGCTACGACAGGGGGTGTATGATTTCTTCAGAGATAAATTGATGATAATATATATATATATATATATGTTTTTTTCATATGATTATATGTTTATATGAGTTAAACAACTCGATAAGTGCACATATCGTATTTAAGGGCACATATTGTATGTATAGACATATGCATATGTATATAATTTAAATATTTATTTATGTACATATCTGATTCATGTATACATCAGAAAGGAGATCCATATGATTCCCACACATACGGCATATAGTGGTACAAGAAAAAGAGATGATGAACATCCATCAGAGTCCAGTGCAGAGAGATGACAGAACAGATTCCAACGGTTTTGCCCGAAGTGGTTTGAAACACACTCTGAAGACTCCATTTTTAGTTGATGCTGGCTTTGTGGTACTTGTTTATATGTAAGGTTTTGTAACATTGAGCACCTGATGTCCTTTGCTGTCCTCCTAGATGGCGACTTGGAATTGAAAATGGCAAGCACAACTGCAGTAATCTGTACATGTCTTAACTCAAGAATGGTTTCCAATCTTTGTCGATTTGGCTTCAGGTCGCTGATGCATTTTTGGCCAGTGTAGTTTTTTTTCACTGGCCAGTCTTTCGGTCTTGCAGCGCATGTTGAGCTGGCCAAGCGAAGATGTCGAGCCCGAGTTAAGAGTTCGGCAGTTGAATGATTTGGCCTGCAATGTGGTCGATTTCGTGGCAGCTGCAGGTTGGTGCCTCATCAATATGCCTGAGGACCAGCTGTTGCGGGACACAGCAATCTCAGAAGCTCGATCTTTGTCCATCCATAGCAGCTTGCGCAAAGAGTTTTTGCCCGATTACTTAGGACAGGATGGAAGCAGCAAGGTTGGCATTCTGGATGATCGAGCATCAGAGTTGAATTGGGCTTTGCAGGAAGTGGATGCAGAGCTCACAGCTCTTTGCAAACTCTTAGCGCCCATCACGCCTGAAGCCTTGGGTGTCACATGTGCAGGCAGAAGGAAAGGAATGGTGTGGACTCCATTTCGCGACTTGCAAGAAGCAGAAAGACTGCAACCACAGAGCCTCTCTGAGGAGGATGTAGATGCAGGTGTGCTGGAGAGCCATTTGCAATTCATTCAAAGGCGCAAGCTCTGCTTGATGAGATGGATTTCCAATGAGGGGGGTGTGATGAGTTTGTTGCCACGCCCCGGAAGTCCCAAGGAGGCTACCTCCATACCGATCTCTGAAGGCAAGCTTTTGATTTTCCGCTGCGATGAGTTTGGGTTCAGCTACAATCCCCTGGGCAGCGAGCCGGTAGCCCTCACTACCTGGCTAGTTGACGCAGGATCCAAAGTGGTTCAACAATTAGCCACTGGATACTTTGGCGTGGACAGCATGCAGCATTCCGAAGCTCTGGGAATATTGGTGGGCCCTCCAATGCCCACGGGTTACAGAATGCATGTAATGGCCATGCATGGCCATTTGCCGGGACACGCCCTGGATCTGGATGGGGTTGAATGTATGTTGACTAGTGGGACTGACGGTTTTGTACAGATCCCTGCTACACGTTTTGACATTGACATTTACTGTACAGTTGATGGTGAGAAAGAACCTGGAAAGAGCTATGTTCGCCATGGTGCCATGATGAGCGATGAAGAGATCATCAATTTCGACAATCATTTCTTTGGAATCAGTCCAGACGAGGTCATGACCATCTCGCCCAATCAGCGCATGATCCTTGAAGACGGCTATTCTTTGCTCAGGAAAGCTGGTTTCACCCGGAAAGAACTGAATGGACGTCAAACGGCTGCCTTTTTAGGCGACACTGGGACAGATTGGGACTTTACTGCGCAGATCAAGCGTTTGGAACAGCCCATGAATCCCACAAGACCTGTTCCATTTGGAAACCTGGAAGCGTGTCATTGGACCTATGCTGGCGTGTCCAAGATCGTTTCTGCTGGCAGGCTGTCGCATATCATGGGCCTTCGGGGTGGATCCACCAACATCGATACTGCCTGTTCGGCTTCATTGGTCGGCGTGACCACCGCTGTTCAGGCGTTAAGAAAGGCCACTGGAGGACAAGTCAAATCGGTGGTGAATAATCGCGGTCTGGATGCGATCTGCATGGGTGTCAATATGCTTTTGAGTCCCATGACTTTCATTGGTCTTTGCGGCCCTTCCATGCTTGCTGCAAAGGGCAGATGCTTTACCTTTGATGTCAGTGCTGAAGGTTATGCCCGTGGTGATGGATTTGGAGGTGTCTACATCAAACCCAGTGATTCGGATGACGACTACTTGAAGCAACTCTGTTGTTTGATGGGTACATATGTGAACCAAGATGGTCGCAGCGCCACCCTAACAGCTCCCAATGGAATGGCGCAGCAAGCGTGCATCCGTGAGTCCATGCGAGAGGCCATGGTCACCGCCAGTCAGATCACCATCGCGGAATGCCATGGCACTGGAACAGCTCTGGGAGATCCCATTGAAGTGGGCGCCCTGCGAGGAGTCATGGAGCCTCGGGAAACGCCTTTGTTGACCACCAGTGCCAAGTCCAACATTGGACATACCGAGGCATGTGCAGGTATGATTGGCCTCATCAAGTGTGTGAGTATGGTGGCTAGTTCACAGGCACATCCCAATTGTCACCTGAGACATTTGAATCCACATTTGGATGTGGATGGTTTCCCCAGCAACTTTGACACGGAAGTGATTGACACTCGTTTGAACAGCAACTATGCTGGTGTCTCTTCTTTTGGTTTCAGCGGGACGAATGCTCGTGCTGACGTTTGGAGCCAATGCAAGTCCGGGCCCAGAAAGGCCAATGCAAAGCCGGACTTGAACCAAGCCGATCAGATACACATGCGATGTCCTGTGACCCTGGGCTTGATTGAAGTCACCACGGGTGAGCCCATCACGAAGTCCTTTCGTAAAAGGAAGGGTTACAAAGCGGATGTCCTCCGAGATGAATGGGCTTCCTACGACATCTCAAGTCAAGCCTACTCTGGTGGCTATAGATATCGCCGCTCTGCCCAGCCGGGTGAAGAGCTTGAAGATGCAGATGATGACGTGTACATCTTTGGTTCTTGGAGTGGTTGGACCAAGATGGAAGTCATGGAAAGACGTGAGAAGGGCGTGTACGTCGCACAAGTGATGCTAGGTGAAGTTTGCTATGAAATGTTTCGAATTTGCCTTGATCAAGATCCGACCATGGAGATCTATCCTGTGATTAAGGATGCCTCAAGCAAAATCTGGGTTGAAGGTCCAGATCACAAAAGTGCTGGGCGCTACTGGATCATTGATGGTCGGGATTCCATGAGTCCGGCTGGCAGCTTGTACGAAGTTGAACTCCGATGGCACTCTGAAGTGAAGAGCGTTTCTTGGAAGCCTTTGGGAAACGCTTTGACCACTGGAGCTGATCGGTCGCTGTCGACTTATGATCATAGCTACATGTTGACAGGAACCTTTACAGCAGGTCACTTCCAGGAGATGAATACAGTTGAAGCTGGCCGCAAATGGCAAGGCTCTTTCCGCCTGGGGGTCATGGGTGAAGAGGAGTTTCAGATTTCAAGGGATGGTGATGCGAATCAGTTGATCTATCCTGCTCAATCAGGTGCAGTGAAAACCACCGTGCCAGTGCGAGGACCTGACAGTCTGGGCAAGAAGAAGTATTGGCAGATTCGTGGAATGCCTGGAGAAGAACTCACTGTGACCTTGGAGGTCTCTGATTCATCTGACACCCCGGGTCATTTGCGCGTTCTTGTCTCATCTGACATCAGAGGTGACAAAGTCTGGGAAAGCGAAGATGGATGGGAGCGCCATAGCTATCACCTTTGTGGCTCTTGGACCAACTGGGTCCCCGTGACCATGATTATGGATCAGCCAGGGATCTTCCGGGCCTTCGGAAAGATGACACCAGGTCTGCGAGGCCACGCCGAGCGATTTTACATCGTGGTGGACGAAGATCCAAACCTCTGCTATTATCCACAGCTCAATTGCTCCAGACCGCACGAGCAGCTTCCCTGAAAAGATTTTCGATGGCCATGGCCGTCTGGTACCATCACATATGGATAAACCCAATTTTGAAATCGTTAATATTCAGTGGATTAGATGCAGTTGTTGATGTTTTATTAGCTTCATTTTCTTTTGTTCTGATGAGTTCTTTTGGGATGTAACCTCATCAAACTGTGTCTGGACATCCAGCTTACGCAGTTAGTGTTACCGGGGGTTGGGTTGCTTGGGTGGCTTCTGCTCAGGTATATCGTCGAAGGTCCAGGCCCCAACCAGTCCTCCTTCTGCTGGCAACTCATTCCCCAGCCGGGCAACGATCGCTTCGAAGTCATCTTAGATCTTACTGCAGACGATCGCCGGCAACGAGTTTCGTGGGCTTGGTCCGGTGTGGGGCAAATCGAAGCAGAAGACGCGAGGTTCCAACCATTACAACTCACCAATTGACGATCTTCCTGTTGTTTCACTTGCCGCCAGAGAGCAGCCAAAAAGGGAGCTGCACTTGTTGCATGCGTGCTGCGATGTTACTTGTGGTTTCCTTATGAAACATCATGGCATTTTTGGATGATGCTGCTAGCGAGCATGACTAGACCCTCCCAAATTGGTGGCAGACAAAACTTTGAGACTCCAAACAGGCCGCCACAAAATGAGAAGAAAGCAGGGTATGAAGCTCAGCCATTGGAGACTTAGGTTTGCGATGCTGTTGTCGACAAGTTTACAAGTCTATCCAAAAGATCTAGTGAAGAGTCAAGAGCCTTAAAGATATGCATAGGGTCATTTCAGGCACAGCATGGCATAGCATGGCATAGCATGGCAGGGTTCAGCTTTGCACAAATTGTACTCAGGGGACGGCGTGCTTCCATGGGCGGCAGTTCAATCCTTAGGTGCAGCGACTGTGGCTCTGAATCGCCAGCATGAGAGAAGCGAAACAGAAGCAGTATGACATGGTGGGTCATAACCCAGGTTACGCCGTCCTGATCAAAAGATTGGTTATGACCACATCCACAATATTGCCAGGTGAACCCGGGTTATGATCCTAAGCATTCTTCTCACAATATGTTCATGGTAAATTGACAGGGACTCCTTGGCCCAGCTTTGAAGTCCCAAGCGCTGAGGTTTTCAATCCTTGGCGCCTCTCAGTCCAAGCGGTGAAGAGCCGACCCCTTGGCACCTCCACCTGAAACGGCGATGGCAGTCCTGATGAAAGCTCCCAGAGACCTGTTGAGGGAATTGAAACAGAGGACCTTTCCACGGTGAAATGTTGGGAAGCGGACTGATTGTTGGGAGGATATTGGTAATGTCTTTGTCGGCAGGTCTCCCAAGAAAAGCTTCAGACGAAGGTTGGATGCTGAAGCTGTTGGACTTGCATCATGTTGTATCTTATGAGTTTCTTTTTCTGGTGTCGTTGTTGTAGTTGAGGGTAAAATTTGCTATTCTTGTAACATGCCGCTTGCTAGTTGTAGTTTGGAATTTCCACTTTGATCTATACATACGATTTTTGTCACTCTCTTTCCTTGTCTTTTAGATGCCTCATATCATTTATACTCGTCTTGTCATTACTAGCCCTGTTGTTGCTCACAATTCCGATTTGTTGTTTCGGTTTCATGATTGTTTATCCATTTCTTTCTTTATTCGTCTTGTCATAGTAAGATTTTCCTATTTCTGTTGGTTTTCCATTAGTTTTCCATATGTTTCCCAGAAGTTTCCTACAAGTTTCCCACAAGTCTCTCACAAGTTTCCTACAAATTTCCCATAAGTTTATGTTTCCCATAGTTTACCCCAAGATTTCCCAACAAGTTTCCTACAAATTTCCCATCTCGTCCCGTGGTCCCATGCTGTGCACGACGCGGCAGGGCCTCTGCCGCGTCAGTGGCCAACGTGCGACGAGCCTCGATGGTGGGCTCTGTGGCGGAGACCTTGAAGCAGGCGAGGTGGGTCAGCAGCACCCATGGTGGGCCCAGCATCCCAAGGGAGGATCCTTGGCTGATGAGGCTATAGCTATAGCAGCTGTGCCTGGTAAATGATAATTAATAAGGGATGATAATTAATGGTCAATACTTGGTTGATAATGGTTAATAATAATGATATGACGGCTATAGCTATGCTTGGTAAATGATGATTAGTGATGGTTAGCTATAGCAGCTATGATTGGGAAATGAGAATGACAACCAATTATGAACCATTATCAACCATTACTAATTGGTAATCGGTCAACCGTTGGCTATGGTTGGTTAATGATGGTTAATAGTGGTTGCCTATAGCAGATGTGGTTGGTAAATGATGTTTTCTTAGGGTTGATAACGGTAAATAATGGTAAATGGTGGTTTATAATGGTTGGCAATGGTCAAGAATTGTTTATTGGTGGGTTAATAATAGGGGATAATGACATATAATAAGCAACAAAATAACGGTGAAATGACGGCTGACTGCTGTATGGTTGTTTTTCAAGCTGCAGGGAACCCTCAAAAATGGTCGGTTTCTTACTATAGATAACTATAAATGGATGATTGGGGGTTCGCCCTATTCTGAGAAAGCCATAATTGTTGCTTATTGGATGTGAAATCGGGTTAAATGTGAACATCACCATTCATGTATAATACATGATTTTCAATAGCCAGTACCATTTTTTTAAGTGAAAATCATTGGTTCAATAGCCAGATCCTAAAACTTTTCAGAAGCTTTCAATAATCCCGGTGATTTTTGGTATGGACGACTTGGGGTCCAGCCAAAGCTTCAGAGGTGAGATCATTGTTGTGGCTGTCATGCCTGGCTGAGTGTCATGTGGCTCGCATCCTAAAGGCCACTTGTAGTTTTTGCTGAGATGTTCCATGGATGTTCAGCTACCTATGTTTTAGTTGACACTTCCTGGTATCATCATGTATCATCAACATTGGTACTGCAATCCAACAACAATGACAGTGGGGAAGGACCCAGAGGAGAAACAAAGGTTTTCTTTCGTAAAAGTTTTTTTTTGGCCGGAAAAGAAACCTCTAGAGGGTCACCAAAAGGTTTGTTTCCCACAGGGACACTAACGTTTCGAGCTGGGGAGGAATGTGTCCGAGACCAAAATTAAAAAGACACAAGTTTTTCTGGAGAAATTTGGGTCTTGCTTGCCCAGAGGCAAGTTTAGATGGTTGAAACAAACATTTCTTTTAACGTTTGTTTAAAACCTTAAAACTCCGAACAACCTCTGCAGCAAAGAGTTCCAATCTGGAAAGCAAACCTTTTCTGAGACAGTGACTTATATAATTAGTTGGTTTTTTGGCAAAGATTCGTTCGAAACTTGAGCGAGCACACTGAGTTTCGCAGGAAGAAACCTGTCCTGAAAACCTTTGGCCCGCCAAAAGTTTCAACGGCACCGGGACGAAACGGTTGCGAAACGCTTCTACCTGGGGGCTCTCGGCCTCGCCGCAGTCACCACCACCTCGCAAAGAAAATCGCTGGAAAGCCTCCGCTGCGCCAGACGCAGAAAAGCAACTAACCTTCCCACGGCCATAACTAAAAATAATGTATTGAATATGTAAAAAAACCCAAGACTTTGGTTTGCGACACTTTAACTCCTAGTTTCCCGATCTCAGTTTCCACTCGTGTTTTCCGCCCTTCCCCAAAACGTTGGTTTTCAGCCAAGAAACTAAGCTTTCCAAAGTGGAAACATTTGTTTCCGAACCTCAGGTTTTTGGCGCCTCCCAAAATGTTTGTTTCTTGGCTGAGTTAGTTAGTTTCTTCCCCCATCAGATGGAAGTTTCTTACTTTCTAACTTTGGTTTGAAACCTTCGGGCCACCTCCTTTCTCAAGAATGCTTGAACGCATTGGATTTTCTTTCTTCGTGGCCGGGATGATGGCCGAATGCCTTTGGCGGGCCATTGCCAGGCTCGTTTTGAAATGCGAAGGCTGCATCCCCAGAGATGAATGCCACAACCCCTCAACAAGCTGTTATTGCAGGTGATTTTTTGTTCAGAGCTGTTTTCTATTTTGGTTTATATTGAAGTTCGCCATCAGTTTTTTTTCCGATGGGTGACTTGTAACCAAAAGATGCTCATGACCGACAATGGTCAGTTCATGGGTGCTCATAGTCAATGGTTAATCATGGGTGGTTAGTGGAGGACAGTTCCAGTCAGAGGTATTGTAAGTGGTCATAAATGGCCAAAGGCTGTTTTGCCCAACATTAGTAGTGCAACCAGTCATGGTTGTTCATGGTTTGACTGTGCTGAGGCTGTCCAAAGGTATCAACGTGGGAGCCTCAGGTGATGTTGTGACTGCTCAATTCTTTGAAGTGTTTGATAGGCTTATGAAATTTGTGTATTCTTATGGTCCTCGTTGAGTATTTTGTTGTAACGGAATCATTAGGATGATTGTTAATCAAACAACAGATGACTATGACCTATGACCGTAGGAATTATAAAACAATGAAATTGTTTGGTTGGAACTAATCATCATTAGATGACTATGGCTGTGGCTTGAAGCGGCCATCTTCCAGCCGCCACAGATGGTTGAGGACAGCGACTTGCCCTCTGCAGAAGAAGGTGCTGGCTGCGTTGCTGGGTGCTGAGCTGCAGCTGCTCCATGGTTTCGTTCCGCTGCAGACGTTCAATCTCCGAAAGAAGCGAAAGTGAAGAAAGCGGCCTGAGCCCCAGAGCCTTAGTGAAGATCTGTATACCTTAGTGCCGAGTTGCCACCTTGAGAAAGTACCTTAGATAATAGTCACCTGAGAGGTTGCAACCTCTCAGTACACCTTACTGCCGAGTTGTCACCTGCGGCTACTCTGAGTGCCAGCTTTCAATCCTTAGCCGTGGGAGTTTCTCACACCAACGACTCGCATTCGCGTGCCCAGATGGTCACTCCTATGGACATCAACAGCATGTCACCTTCAGAGGCAGTCCTGAGCGCTTCGCAATCCCCGTCATAAGACCTTTCTGAGAAACCGTGAGGGCTCAGTAGGGATAGTAGGGAGTTCTTTACATCTCAAGGGGACAGGGAAAGGTTTGAGTGCTACTGCACAGGGAATTCGTTCGGGGACATTACTTGGTGGTTTATTGTCATGAAGCTCACGTTGAATGGTATATACATGTATACAAATTGCGCATATCTACTGTACATGCATATGAATATATCTGTATACATGGCGACCTACCTGCTAAAAATCGCGCTGAGATGATTCGTTGCTGTCTCATCTCTCCATTTGACCAAAGGCTGGAAGACGTCGAATTCACCACCGAGGGTCTTCAGCACCTTAAAAACAGGAACATCAGTCATTCATTTGCCTACAGCTAGAAATGTATTCTCTGATAAATGATTGATAGATCGAGCACATAGCCTCAATAGATATAGCTTGGTGCTGACAGGACATACCATGCAGCATGACGGTACTGACCCTCAACATCACGCCAGTGTGGGTATGAACAAGACAATATCCCGGTCTTTGTCATTGACGATCATCAACCGAATCGTCATCATCAACCATTAAATCACTATCGACCACTAGTGGTCAAGCATGATAACCGACCAAAATCAATGTTTGTGTTTGTGTTTGTGTTTGTGTTTGTGTTTGTGTTTGTGTTTGTGTTTGTGTTTGTGTTTGTGTTTGTGTTTGTGTTTGTGTTTGTGTTTGTTGTTGTGTTTGTGTTTGTGTTTGTGTTTGTGTTTGTGTTTGTGTTTGTGTTTGTTGTTGTTGTTGTTGTTGTTGTTGTTGTTGTTGTTGTTGTTGTTGTTGTTGTTGTTGTTCTTGTAAACCATAAAACATAGTGAATCAATGATCAACCATCAAACCACTATCAACCATCAATTAGCTAACTCTCAACTGCTATGAGCAACTATTAGAAATCAAGTAGCCAACTTGAATAAACATAAACTAGATTAATATTGATTGATGTTTTTAAGGAAGATCAACAAGCTAGATCGATAAGGTAAACATGAACTGACATTCATTAACGGTTCATTCACATTCATTCACTGCAATGAGCCTTGGTTCCCCACCGTTAGCCTACGCAGTCTCGCGCATGACGAGGCTTTGTGCGGGGTGCAAGTACGTAAGCCCAGTGATCGAGCCAAGGTGGGAGACCCAGGAGGAGGAGTGGTGAGTTGTTATTCACCAATAACTAGCTGGTTTAATGATGGTCAATAGTAGGGGATGATGACTAGCAACTATAGGGGATAGGGATATACCAGCTATATATGGCTATGGGTCAATATTAACCAACCGGTGAGTGTCAATTTGATGATCGGTTTTTGATGCTTAATGTGGCGATGGGTCAAGCAGTTAACCAACCAATTTCATAATGACCAACAGCCATAGAGAAAACAATGGTTAATGATAGGGGAACCAGGGGTAGGGGATTTTGACCCACAGCCATATGCTGTATATGCTTAGTTCATGATTCACACTTGTTCATACATGTTTAATGCACACGGCTCTGGTGAAAATAGATGTGCAATGCTTAGTACACCGTCAATGGTGGTTCCTGATTCATGGCTACTGCTGGTTGTGGTTATTTAATCGTGGTTCATTGGGAGTCCAGCAACAGTGAGGAAATTTTCCAGCCATGACCTTGGCCAGGCAGAGGAAAGTGAGGGAAAGAAGCAAGCTCCAAAAATGCCAGAGGCGACGGCTGGTTTCCAGGGGAGGAGCAAGGTATCAATCACAAGGTGGGAGGTGTTCATCTATGAAGGCGACTCCGAACCATCCAAAAATATTAAGTCGGAGGGAAGCGCTAGCGATTGTTCGGGGGTTGTGCTCGCCTGAGGTACCTGGGAACAATGGGTGAAGCGAGTCTGCTTTACAGGGTTGCGTCAACGTGGAAAGTATTCCTTTGGAAGACTGCTCTAGGACTCTAAGAAAAATCTTTCGAAGGAAGGACCTGGTGTGGGTGTGTCAGTTCCCACGCTGCCCAAAAATCTTCTGACCATTTTCGGGTCAGCCAATGTGAATCTCCGAAGTGGCCGGCTCGCCAGAACGGGAAGCTTTTGCAGAAGACCGCTCTTTTTGGTCGGCTTTCCGATCAGGCCACGATCTTTGATTACAGGTCGAAGAACGCTGATTTTGCTGCAACAGGTTGCCTTGCAGTGGGCACTGTTGCCTTGGACTTCAGGCATTGATTTTCCTGGCCGAGCATGGCGAGGCGTGAGTCCCACCACGCAGTTGAGATGCTTGAAGTGCGACGGGCGCCGCAGGAGCAGTCGCTGCGATTTTCTGAAGTTGTCTACAAAGAGGGAGACAAACAGAATCAAACATGGCCAAAGTCTCAGAAAACATGATCAAAGTTTGTCCAAACCTGGAAATAGGATGAAATTGTCCACTTTTTTGCTATCGCTCTAGCTAGGAGGGAATCATACAAACAGGAGGTGGTGATCTACCATTGCTCACCAGCTTGTATCATCATTGGTGATTCTCCACCATTGGACGCTTTGATATCATCGATGGGTTCTGCACTCGCTGTAACGCTGTTGAAGTTGATGTTACTTGAAGTCGGGAGAACGGAAGAACAATCACCAAAATCTCCAAAAATCAGTTCCCGGTAGTTCCCTGTATTTCTCCGGCACACGGCGCCGTGTGAGGCACCGTGTGAGGCACTGTTTTTCCATGCCAATACTAGCTACAAGCAGGCAACACAGCACATATATGTAAAAAATAATCTATATATGTATAAAGCCATACTTAAATAAACGGCACACGTACATATTTACTGTATATGCAATTGTATGAATATATATATATATATATATTTAAATAAATAAATAAATATATATATAAATAAATAAATAAATAAATAAATAAATAAATAAATAAATATATATATATATATAGATATAGATATAGATATAGATATCGGTCCTACTTCATCGCACCAACCCCCCTTCCCCGTCTCAGCTTTTGCACCCCTTTTACTTCCTTTTTTTGACTCCGGATCTTAAATCTCTCCAAGGAGTTAGTATGCTCCACTGGTATGATACCACAACTCAAGTTAGACTCCTTCTTCCAATTGCAACAAGAAAGGGATCATTGGAAATTGCTGACCCCCAGGAGGACATAATCATCAGGCTGGGTGTTTTCATTGCTGTCATGTAGACACCCGTATTTAATACTGCACTGCGCTGCGTAAAAGAATACATATCTAAATACATATATATATATATACACGCATGCCTTTGCACCAAAAAAAAATATATACAGATGTAGAGATGTACAAGTAGATATCGGTAGTTCAAAGCTACCCGTAGTCGGGTAGTCCCAAGCCGCCGTCAAGCGCACCCAAGGCTGGGCTTGCTCCTTTCCGGACAGCTGACACACCAGATCCACTCCGAGTGCAGCCGGCGAAGCGACAGCTGTGAAGCTGAGAATGGTAATGGTTGATGAATTTATAGTAAAACAGTTCATTACTGGTTGATTAGTGGTTGATTAATGGTTCATTAATCGTTGATTAATGGTTGATTGCTGGTTGATTAATGGTTCATTAACCGTTGATCAATGGTTGATTAGTGGTTGATTAATGGTTGATTCCTGGTTGATTACTGGTTGATTCATGGTTCATTAATGGTTGATTACTGTCTGGTCAGTTTATTTTCGCTTATTTGATAAAACATGAGAACGATATGATTATGGTGCACGAGTGATTGATTAGTGGTTCATCTTCAATGATGAACCAATGGTTCATTAATGATTAATTCATGGTTGATAATGGATGGTAGTGGTTGATAGTGGTTAATTCATGGTTCATTAATCATGAACCCATGGTTCATTTGTGATTAATTTCATTCATTGGCCATCGATTGATTTATGACTCATGAATGATTGATTTGCGATTGAGAATGGGTAAGGATGGTCGGTCATAATCAATTGCCGCTTCAAAAGGATTGCTGATCAATGCGGTGAATCAATGGTTCACTGTTCTCGGGAGTTCGCCACGGTCATGATGTAGTAGATGGAACCACGCGTATCTAGCACCAGTTTCCCTCTTTTTGGTTCGAGCTGACTCATGAATCACTTCATGACATTTTCTTGGGAAATGTTTCTGGTTTGTGTGACACGACTGATGTGACAACTGGAGTTTTTCATCATGTAGGTTGCACTACTCTGAAACTGCCAGGCGTTTTGAGTTGGAGAAGGATTACAGCCTGCCCGCCATCCGACCCGGTGCTGCTCTTACCTTCAACAGTAATGGAACTCCCTTGACATTGTAGATCCATTGCTTAGACCACTCTCTTGCTGCCAAATCCAAGAAACTTGTGAAGCTGATCCCAAGGCATGCTATTTGGGGAACTGGGCGCCTTGAATGTTTTGCAGGCTGGGGCCAGTGGAAAGAGTTTTGTCTCAACAAGTGAAAACCCATGCTGATTCGCAGGCTTGTTTGTTCCAAAGTCTCTTTCAACTCAATTGTTCTGTGGTTGGATGCGAATCTTCATGTTGAGGCACGCCATTCCACAGTCACAGCAGAGGTAGACTCCAAGGCTCCAGCAGCAATTCGGCCACAGCCAGGGCTGACACTGCTGTTAATACAAGCAAGTGTCCAGTGCTCTTACTTGTATTGGCGCATGCTTTTTCGGACCTAGTTTTGTAAGAGGTCCACCAAAGAACTTGCCTGTCTGAGGTTCCACCCGACTATCTGCACAAAGCAGCCAACATGTGCACATTTGGTCGTGTAAACAGTCATTATTCACAGACGACGGAGTTTGTGGCGGTTGCACCTTCTGTTTTCTTCCTCTTGTTTTTTTCTGCTGAAACTTGAGTGGTGCAGGGATATGAGTAGAGCAGGGATACGGGCTGTTTTCGGTATAGATGTGGAATTTGATGTTTCTTGTTTTTTTGGTTTGCTTCTTTGCAGCGGGCAGAGGAATAGAAGAAGTCAAGGACAGGAAACGTCAACGAGAGAAGAAGGGAAGGAGAGAAGAAGCCAAGGAGAGGAGAAACCAGAGAGAGAAGAAGCCAAGGAGAAGAGAAGTGAAGCAGAGACGAAGTCAAGGAGGGAGGAGGTCAGGGTGAAAAGAAGTCAATGAGAGGACAATCAGGGGACAGTGTTTTCCAATGGCTGGTTTTTCCAACCCCGCTTGAGCTGCCTCCTTCCACATCCAAGGTTCTAGTTTTCCTCTCACATCCCCGCTTCTAGTCGATCCTCCCATATCCCCGCTTCCGACTTGTTGTGAACGTGTATGCGCGCTCCTCCCGTATCCCCGCTTCGCACCACCTCCTCCCGTATCCCCGCTTCCGGCGTTTCCTTCCATATCCCCGCTTCCAAAAAACTTGCCCAAAAAAGAGGCTAAAAGAGGTCAGAAAATTGATTGTTTCGGCTGAGGGATAAGAAGTTGGTCTTTGTAGCACGTCTTTTTGTTTCCATGTTTACCTGCCTGTAAATGTACTGAAACGACGCTCAAACGACACTGAGGAGACGCTGAAAACGATCTAGAGCAATTACGTGTTTCACATAGGAGAGTGTACATGTTTCTTAGTCACAGTTGGTCCTTCATGAACTGATCTCAATTCCATTCCTTGCAATTTTAACCTGAGTTGAAGATAGGCTTCCAAATCCACCCGTATCCCCGCTCACTTCTTTCCCCGCTTCTTTGGCTGCCCAAGTTCGATCTCCAAGATTTGCGGCTGCCAGGTCTTGGTGATTCGTTCGGAGAAGATTTGGGAGGCGAACACAGCCAGTGCAAGGACTTGATTCATGGATCCACTGTTGCTGCTTTGAGCAGTGTGGAGTTGAGCTTCCAGTGAGGCAGTGAATGGATTTAGTGATGATGCCGTAAGCTCTGGCCTCAGCACCTTCGTTGTCCTAGCTGTCCAAGCTGTCCATGGACCTTCAAACGAGTTGAGTTCTTCGATGAGGAATGATGGCTGAGTGCGAATGTTGGCGAGCCTTTATGGCCTCTGAAATTGCGTTCCGG
>VSDK01015163.1:33414-65655 GCA_009767595.1 Symbiodinium kawagutii
GGAAAATGCAGCAGATCAACTCAGTACTTTGCCCAAATATGCCTTGCGCCTACTCAAAGAACCTGCCAGCATCGGTTCCTACTTAGAGCTAGGCTTACGCGACCTTCACCAGTGAGCGTGCTGGTTGGTTGGTGTTTGCTCTTTTTCAATTGGATGACCCGTTGTTTCTTTTCTGCCATGCTTGAACATGGCTGACAATTGTTGACCATCAAACACTCTTTTTAACCATGATTGCCCATTATTCAGCCATGATAACACCATTTTTAGCCATTGTGATTAGAGCTTTCCCCATCCGCGTTAATCATCATTAGCCATCATTGAACGTCAAGTAACCATCATTCAGCCGTGAAGTAGCTAGTCTCTACCCAACATGGACCAACCGATGAACATCGTAGCATATCGTAGCCATCAATGAATCATCATGAAACCATCAAGGAGCCATAAATTAACGATCATTTGACCATCGCCACGAAGCATTAGTTGATGGTTTTATGATGACTAGCCATTGACTCTGAGACAGATGAACCATAACTCACCATCATTGACCATTTCACCATGAGCCATGCGCCAAGCATTGGTGGTTGGCCACCGCTGGAATCGTAGGCAAACCTGGGCTGCAGCGGTGATCGAACGGGGCCAAGCGCTGGTAAAGGAAACTGGGGAGGCGCCCCGGGGGCGCGGGAGCCAACAGGTTCCAGCACCATACTTGGGTATGAAGCGACAATCCTGGTTGATGGTGGATGATGAGGATGATGAGGATGAGGATGATGACGACCACGACGACGACGACGAGGTTGATGGTGGATGGTGATGGTGGTGGTGGTGGTGAATGGTGACGAAGGGCTTATAATACTCAACGACAGCGACGTCGAGGACAACGGCAACAGCGACAGCATTGACAGCAAAGAGAATGAGGGCAGCAAGAGTAACAACAACAGCCTGACCAAGCGACCTGACCACATGGCTATGAGTCAATATTAACCAACCAATAATGGGGGTTAGTAACCAAGAATACCAGGGGTTTTGACCCACAGCCACATTAAGATACCATTAAACCACGTTTGCCTCTTCTCTTTCATTCTCTCACCCCTATAGTAAAAACGGTACGCATATACAAGATCTATCTCAAAGGAGTTTGGCTTTGAAATTCCGTGATTGTTTGTTTCCAAAGCACCTGTAGATGGCATGGTTCATCACCCAGCAACAAGTGCCATAAGACACCTGCAGTAGCTGGTGGGTCACCTGTGCTCCAAAGAACTGATAGTACCAAGCAGGAACAGGTTGATAGCCATGGGGGCATATTGGTGAATGATAGGTGACAATCCTGAATAGTGGTCAAAAATGGTTGATGAGAGTTCATATTGGTCAACAATTGTTGATAATGGTTCAATGATTCAATGATGGTGAACAGTTGTCAATGATGGTTACGAACAGTTTGATATTGGTTAAGAATTGTTTGATCGTGGTTAATTATGGGACGTAGCGGTTGCTTATGGTTGCTAATGGTGAAGAATGGTTGATAATGTGTAATGATGGTAGATCATGGGTGGTAATGGCTAATGCTGGTTGATTATGATTAGCAATGGTTCAGAATTGTTAAAAAGGTTGAGAATAGATAGTCGTGATTAGTCATGGTTGATCATGGTTGATGATGTTGATCATAGTTACCAGGTTCTTAATATGGATTTTTGTCATGCTCAATACTTGTTGATTAAGTGAACCATGGTTGATGCGTGCTTGGCATGGCTGACAGCTTGATGACAGGCTGACTCTGAATCGTTGAGAATGAACCATGATGGAAGGTCATGGTATATGTTTGTTAATAGTCATTTGATGCTTGTTGCCTAATGATTAATGATGGTCGAGAATGGGTTGACGATGAATAGTGGTTGATGATGGTTGACTACGTTCAGGAAGGGCTAGGCATGTGCCTCTCACTCCGAACTCATTGGAGGTCTTGAAACCCAAAGACACCGTGAACGTGGCGGCCATGCTGGGCATGAACAGCTCCCACACAGTGATGTCCGGGAGCTGGGGCGGCAGCTTAGGCAGTGCCTGATACGATTCATATCAACCAAAATGGGTCATGACCAGCCATCTAAAGGTAATGAGTAGGTGAACATCCTAAGAAATGTACCCATGTAAACATCCTGAGCTGGGGTACAGGGTATTGACACATATCCATATTATTGCTATTATGCGGATTTTTGTTTGTGATTACACGTGAATACTGTTTATCCCTATTGATTCATAAGCATTCATATTTGTTTTTGCCATAATTAACTTATTGAGCATCATGAAGCTTCATTATCAAGCACAATCAATCATTATCCACTACCCGACCCACCACCATTGACCCTCAGTGAGCGTTGCCACATTGTTCAAACCTGACAACAACCAACGACACACACAGGTTTGGCCGCAAACACCATGCGCAAACTGGTCTGAGGTCATATGGGGGCAAAGCCTGTCAGATTGCCGTGCTCGACAGGTGCGACCGGTCATATCTTCAAGGTCATTCAAGAATGGCCAGCTTATACAGAATCAATTTTTCGATGGTTTTATTTCAGGACAGGAAATTCCCGTTCATAGCCAGTCCATTCTACCTGTCAATTCACAACCGGTCCATTCGACCTGTGAAGCCTCTCCCAGTGGGGCACTGGATCACCGCTGGCGCGTTCCGCTCGCTGCAGGGTGGTCTTCTGGGATTTGGTGCGGAACTTCCCCAGGGCTCGGGAGGCGCGACAACGAAGGTGGGGCGGTGACATGTCCCAAGCACCGTGGCGGCAGGTGTACACCAAATGGGCCTTGTCGTTGGGGGCTGAGGTGTGAGGTGGTCATCCAAGGTGGTCTGAGGCTGATGAATTTGTAATGACAACCAGGGCCGGGTGAAGATGGAACAAAGTCGCGTTAGTTCGAAACCCTGGTCATTTTATTGAACAATTTGTTGTTCACTGTCTGAAACTCAAAGTCATTTTAGTTCGAGAGACAAAGCAAGATTCAAGATGGCTCTCATTGATGGAGAACTGCTCACGTCCAGCCGCGCGCGTACTTTTTCCACGTGTCAAGCTGGCGGTTCTCCAAAAAAGCTATTTCGGAGGATGTTTGGCGTTTGTGTTTTTTTTTGCGAAGGCACCATGGCAACCCTATGGGTCTATGGCGGTGGCTGAGGCAGTTGCCATCCGCAACAGCTGAGATCTCCCAGATTCCGCGGGGCATCCCAGCGCCCCAGTGCCCCACGTCATGTTGCATACCTTAGTGACCAACGTTGAAGACGGTGTTGGAATCACTTTGACATCTACGAATTGGAATATCATACGCCTATTCACGAACCTGTTTCGCCATGATTCTATCCTTGTTTTTGAGGTACTGGATCAAATTGTTCTGCTAATCTCTACAAGCAACATGCATGAGAAACGTTGTGGCTAACCAGTATCCATGATGATTCATGTTTTATTTGTGTTCTTTTTTCACGGCTCAGTTGTTCATTGAAGATTCCATCAACGGGCTCATTACTGGGGTCATCATGACGGTGATACTCTCGCTATCATGGCGCTGGCTAGATCCACCTCATTCTCGGAATCCATCAGTGAGTGGATTTACCGAAGTTGTTGCTGAAGCACTTGATCAACAGTTGCTCCGTAACAGGTTGATGTACAGTTGATCCTGAAAAGGTTGATCCTTACAGAGTGGTACCCCCCTAATCACAAGTTACTTTATAAGCCACCTAAGTATAGTTGTATTTTCTATAACTGGTAGTTACCCCAGTGATAACCCAAGTTAGCCAACTGGGGGGTACCGCCCTGTATTGATCCTCCATCAGCCGTTGATCATCCAACGTAGCCATCGCTTCGAGGGCCGCGAATCGCTCCAGGATGCTGCAGTACCTCGAGGGCTCACAGTCCTTCCTCCGGGCGTTGGCAGGACCGTGGACCAATCCAAGGTGGAGAAGTGGGTGGAAGTCGGGTTGACATGACTTGGGTGGACAAGTACCAGTACGTGAAAGTCTGTCATCCAACAAAACTTTGGGATCATGATTTGCAAACAGGGTTTTGACTACAACGCACTTGTCTTTATTAGGTTCGATTCGGTTGATTTCAAATTTCTCTTCCGCTTATCCCGTGGCATTTCGAGGGCTGAAGCGCACGCACGTCCGCAGAATATCGTGGGCCTTGCAGCGCCGTTGTGGATTGTTGAGGAACGAGTACTTCCCAAGCTGCCAGGGGAGCACAGGAGTTCCACCAATTGTTGTATTCCATGTTACAGTGGACAGATATGGCGGGTTCTTGAAATCGGGGACCCCCAAAATGGTTGGTTTGTTGCTATAAATGGTGAATTAACTGGATGATTTATTTTGTGAAACGCCCATATGATTTACCACTGAATTCAAAGTGCATGTGATCAGTACGTCTTGTCTTCTTTTTATCTATTGAACATGAAGTGAAAAACCACTGCATATCCTATTCAGTTTGGCATCCGTTCTGTGATCTTTTTTGTGTCCCAAGAAAAGCACAGGGTTTAGGCTGCCATGTCTAACACCAGTGCCACTGGTGCCATGCTCTGTGAGGAGCTATTCGCCAAAGAGTCCCTAACTCAGAAATTCTGCACTGATGGGGATTCTGAGCCAATCAAGCAACCAAGCTACCAAGCGACCAAGCAGGTCCTGCTGGATTTCTCTCAAGGTCGCGCCACCGAGAGCCGTGGCGATCGTGGCCAAGGATGTGTTTGAAACGCAGCATGCTCAGACGACAGCATGGCACATCATCCCTGTCCCCTGATTCATAAACGCAGCGATGAATACTTGTTCAGGGCCAAGCCAAGTGAGAATTAGTGCTCATGGTCAGGTAAAGGGGACTGATTTGGTTGCTGGTTCGAGAAAGTACACGCAGAGAAGCTGAGACTTCACAATCAGTATCAGTGTGTCTCCAGCTCTGAAAACGATAAAGTCTTGACATATAGTTGTCTCTGGCTGCTGTATCCCGTGAAACTGTTCCAAAAAAACTTGGACCTTGGGCCATTTCTTTGGAGGGTTGGTTTTGTCAGACAGCACTGGTGGCCGCTGGCAGTTCAGGCTGATCTTTCTACAGCAGGGCTTGGCCGAGATCAATTTTCATGGACACAAGGTCGGTGCCCTGTTGCTGTGCTGCAGCTGTGTCCCACGGGGACATGCCGACATCATCGCAAGGAGGAATCGTTGTGTAAGTGCCAAGAACCAGGCAATTCTTTTGGCGACATCATCTCTGCAACTCATAGGTTTGTGGTTGATGCTTTGGGTTTCGCCGAAAGTCTACACCAGAATGTTGCTGGTCGTTGCTTGGGACTGGCATGCTTATTGTTGATGCGGTCGATTCATAAACCTGACGATTGACTAGTGTGATAGCATCAAACTAGTTGGTACTTATGCTTTACCCTTCGGCAATGGAGATTCTCCCCTTGCAGGATTTTATAGATGGAACTCCTATCAAAACTTCTTCCCTTGCAGGCGATGACTATCAGCGGGTAAGTCATACCTTCAGATCATCATCCCAGTCCCATGATCTCCTGGTTGCAAGGTTCGAGACCTTCGCGCTGGGGATGGCCTTGGTGTAGACCTCAGGCTGTGCATTCGCGGTGTGGTTGCCCCCGTGCCAACGATGCGCCCTGCCGTTGTTTCCAGATGACCTCGGTGGTGCCGTGCTGAGGTGAACTGAACCTCTTAAGCGTCCAGGCTCTCAGTGGAATGACGGTGGTGGCCACGGAGTTCTGCGTCATTCAGGAGACGTGGGGCAGGTCTTAGCTTGCGTCTGCTAGGTTTCCACCGTGGGATCTTCTCGGCAACGCCCCGAAAAACAACCGGGAAAATGACCTCGGCACTGGCGTCACTAGCACCAACAAAATCAGCATCGACAACGAAAAGGGCCGCGGCAATAGGGGGAAGGTGGACCACCAAGAGCATTGTATGGAGCGTCAAGCGGGGGGATGTACACCAATGCTACAAGCTACTCGATGTTGCTTGGGTCAGGTGTTTTTACACTTTTGAAGGTCTTGGTTTCGTCCATGTGGCACCCTGCTGTAGTTGTATACCGACATCATGCTCAAATGTTTGTGGATTCGCAACATCTTGTGCGCATTGTAGAATAACTTTTGTAGATGAGGCAATATGACACCTACTGACAGCAATGAAAAGCAATCAAGACATTTTTTTTACGACAAAGTCACAAACCGACCCTTGGCAAACATGCTCAAAAGCTATGCAGCATTGTGTTTGTGGTGCACTAAGCCTATGGATGGCTTTTGCGCAGTCATGAAGGTATTTCACAAGAATCCACAAGATGACAGGCAGGTGAAATACGAATGTGCAAGAAAGAGGCATCTGAACTCAAATGCATTTTTTTCAAAGGTAAGAAATGTCCTTCAGAGTGATGAGACACATTGAATGGCAGATGCTTAGTGAGTTCGAGAAGCAGAAGTTCGGGTTTAGCATCAAGATCAAGCTGCCGGAAGATCGTGCAGTATAGATCTTTTACAGCACACAAGCAGACGTCCAGAAACTCACTGGCGGGGGTCGGCGGATTTACGAGTATCAAGCAGTTTGAACAGCCGGTTGCAACCAGTATCAACCATAGGGTAGCCAGCACTCACCAAGTGATTGGCTGTCCACCAAGCAAACAGCGAGGAACTGAAGAAGGCAGACCTGGAGAGTCACTTGGCGAGGTGCGGTCAGCGGTTGCTGGATTGGTGGTGGCTTGGTCACGTGGTTTCTTGGCACAAATGCAGCTCCTTGGAATGCCAAAGTCTGCCAGTCACCAATCAACATCAACTTTTGGACTGCCTGGGCACATGATGAAGATAGAGTGGATCAACATCGTGAAATCTTGGGCGCCTTTTCTGCGGAGCCTTTGCGCATTTGAAGGGTTTGGTACTTTGTAGCTTTGCTCAGTGACATGAATGGTGCATGTCGAACACCTTTTCAGTGTACCATCAGCAGCTGGTGATTTACCGTCAAACATGGGAGGTTCATGGCGGTGAGCCCAGTGTCAGGCATCCAGCTGCCCGCACTCGCTGGCGAGAGCTGATGAAACTGAAAAATGTTTGGAAGCAGGAGCAGCGTGGAGCGGCGACGGGCAGCGAGCTGGTGTAATGTTGGTTTCTGATTAGTGTAACCCCCCTAAAGTAATGAAAATAGATGAAACCAACAGGTAGATACTAATCAGAAACCAACATTAGTGATTCCAGTCGTCTTCCAGCTCTGCTCGATGGCGAATTTTGGGGTCACAGCTGCGAAAAGCCACGTTTTTGATCAACAGATGGTACCAGTGTAGGTTGGCAATTTTCGATCAACGGTTTCCGCACCGATGATGCGTTCCAGGACGGTGCCATGGAGAAGCAGGTGGCAATGATGAGGGAATCGCCCTTCTTTGGTGATGAACTGCCGAAGCCTCATCACCTGGCAGTGAAAGCAAACTTTCAAGGGTTGGTTAAGTATTCTTTGTGATGAAGCTAGCTACCTGAAAATATGGTACTGGTATCATATGACATCAGAACCCCAATCTTAGCCAAGCAGTCTGGTGGGAGATTGCACTTGGAATTCGGATGCTGCTCGATTGTGAGAACAACGGCAAAGTTGCCAACGAAGAGAGCAATGGGCACTGCTGGGTTCAATTGCGGACCTAAGGCTGTCATAGCATGGTTCTGAACCACTCGTGACTAGTGTTGCTTATTTTTGATTGTTAACACCTATATGACCCTTGCCAACAGTGAAGAGAACCCTCATGAACCAATTTCTAACCACTATCAAGTATGAGCCATGATCATGATCATCAACCGTTAGTGAACCATCATCAGACAGAACCATTATCAATCATCACTAAGCATCCATATCAAACATCAGTTCACAGCCATGATTACATATGATTGCCATACTTCATTCGCCATCCTTCACCACGTTTGACATGTATCATCACTCAGCGTTTCATAGCTCCCTTTTCTGAGCGAAGGCCATCTGACTTCCTTCGAGCGGTGCACCAACAAATGGAGGCAGGGACTGCCAAAGGTCAGGGATTGCTGTCGCAACGTAGTTTCGGTGTGAAAAATGGAGATTGAGGTCATGGTCAATCATGCCTGACAAGTTGATGATTACGGTTACATCAAGCATGATTCATCAATGCTGAAGAAGCTGATTGGGTTCGTGACTGGTGATTGAGGTCATGGTTCGTGGTTAAAAAGCTGGTTCCTCGGGACAGTAAACAACAGCTTTGGAGCTTTTCGGGACTTGACATAGAACCAGATCTTGTTCAGGCGCGGATCTTTTTTCCTGAGCAGAAACTACAGAAGGAGGCCTTCCTGCTGTGGTCATCAATGGGCTGCTTTTGCAACGAGCTGCATCCAGGGAAGATCCAGTTCTTGAGAACATCATAGGGATAAATCGCCAGCTTCAACTGGTGGTTAATTGACAGCTGGATCCATCATTACAGCAATTATTTCAACTATCTCATTGATGAACTATCAACCACTATCAATGATGGTTACAGTGGTTATCAGGCACTATATTGACTATGAACTGTAGTGACTGTAGTGGTTATAATCATGAACTATAGTGGTTGTAATGATTAGTTAACTGCTATACCAACTACCGTTCTTGGTTATAGTCCCCTACTATCAAAAGCAGTCGCAGCGCACGTCATTGTGAAAGCTGTCGCAGCCGCCCACTGATACCTAGGCGACCATGGCTGAAAAGAAATCCGCACTGTCAACCATTTTCGACTGTTGATTGATCGCGACAAACTATTTTTTAAACCAACATCAACCGCTATAAACCATTTTCAACCACTGTAATCATCAACCATCAAGTGACATGATTTAACATGAACCAACCATAATCAGGCACTATCCACCATTTGCCTTTTTCAGTAGACAAAGTATCCATTTCTTGGATACAAACCTGTATGGTTGATGCGTTTGGAGCTGCCATTAGGGGCCGACACTGGGATACATGGAAATAGAAATACACATGTTGGTGTATATATATATATATATATCTATTTGTCTTTCTATTCATTAGATAAAAGCAAGATACAGATGAATGAGCAAATACATAAATAGACAAATTAATACATACAGATCTGTAGTGTATGTATATGTATATATATATATGCATACTTTTGAAATGTCAATATTCATACAAATTCACGTAGCTATAGAGATATGTACACATGTATGTATAATATATCCACTGCAATGAATCCGATGACCTTAGCCCAAATAATGCCTACCGCGGACTGTCTGGAAACAGTGTGCTAGCTTCGAAGATGGGACAGCAGGGGGAAGCTTTAAGCCCCGTGACCACAGCTTTCCAGTCCAAAAAGACACGGCTATTCCTGGCGAAAATGGTCATTATCGGAAAACCATGACATGGTTGAAAGTGGTTGATTATGATTAGTTCATGGTCAAGCATGCTTGATAAATGGTGGATACTGATCCATTGATAGGCCCATGTCCAAGCATTTTGCCACAGGACGATGCTGGTGACTGCATGTTCCTCCTTTGTGAAGGGCAAATTGAAAGGCCAGGCCGCTGCGATCCAACTGACTTCCAGCTCTGGGGTGAAGCTCTCAATTTGTAGGGGGTTTTTGGCTATAGGAATTCAACTCCTGGGATCTACTAATGGGTGCATCCAGAAATTTAATGTCAAAGACTCATTCGTAAAGTTGACCGTAAATTCACCTAGCAATTGTGCTTCAAGCAGTTTCATAGAGGCAGCTTGGTAGTAAACATTATTTGAAGTCAGCTTAGTAGTTGGAAATTTGACGAAGTCAGGTGGGGAGGTGTGGCCACCGCGGTGTTGAGCAGCCGCTGGTGACCGTTTCGTTATCGGTTCCCCGTGTTGAGGAATGGGTCCTGCAAAAGTGGAGGGGATGGGCATGAGTGGCTGAAGAGTTTGGGCGTGAGGAAATTCGTCTTGGTTTGTTGGGAGGTGTCAAGGAGGATTTTCTTGGGAGCAAATAAGGGGCAAACGAGGAGGAAATAAGCAGAAAATGGTTTGATGCTTTAAAACAAGCTACAGGCATTGGAAAATGGCGAGAAGTGTTGAGATGGAGTGTCTATGTTGTGAAAGATGTTCATAGAATGAAAGCTCCAGGCCTCACGCATCCTTTTTGGAAAGAAGGGGAAATGCAACGGAAAAATGCACCCAGGACGGCAGCATGCCTCAACACCAACATAAATGGCATGGTTTTCTTCCTATTGCCAGTCTCCAATCAAAAGCTATCCGCTCTACAGTTCGCCAAATGTGGTAGTTGCCACAACAACAGTTCTGTTACAACGACACTATAGCGGCAACAACAACACAAAGCTATAGTTATAAATGTTATACATACAATTTTCTTTAGATTAGAGTAGGCATTTCCATCCTTCATTCCCTCCATGCAGCCTCCCCGCAAGCATTTCCAGCCTCTAGCCATTGGCCAATTTTGCCAGCTGCTCGATCGATGGAGTTAAATTTTCTATGAGGTCGTGCTTGGAAGTCATGCCACCACGCACCTGGCCACCCTAAACGCCTAGCCAATTGCGTTTTTTGTTTCTGAACGCAGTTTGCTTCCAGTAGCTTTTTGTAACAGATTGCGCGGCTGCGGATTTCCCAATCCTGTTGTGGAGAAACTCATGCATTTGGAGCGAGGCAATCTCAAATTTGTTTATCCAAAAGCGATAAGTTGTTTGAATGGAGATGCCAAGTGGCTATGTTGACCTATTCCCTGCCACCCTTGAAGCTTGTGGAAAAATGGATTTTGTCGTGCTGTTCCGCAGAGTCATGGCTTCTGAAGTGTTCCAGTCAGACCTTCACAGGATATTCTTGTCAATTTCATTGCGCAGCCGGTTTGAATTTTCCAACAAACAAGTCTGTGCCAGTTTGGACACCCATGGAAAGAAAACAATAAACGAGGTCCACCAGGCTGCATCTTGCCGGGCCTTGTCGGGCTTGAGCTGTCTGCGGGGTAATTATTGGCGTCTGAGAGGTCCAGCAGGATTCATCTTCCCGGGCTTTGTCGGGCTTGACCAAGCCCAGCAAGATTTATCTTGCCGGGCCTTTTCGGGCTTGAATTGTCTGCGGAGCAATTATTGGCGTATGAAGCCCGACGCTTAAGCCCAACGAGGTTCAGCAAGATTTATATTGCCGGGCCTTGTTGGGCTTGGGCTGTCTGCGGGGTAATTATTGGGATAGAAGCCTGGGGCTTGAGAGCGGCGAGGTCCAGCGGTTTTTCTTCTTCCATGGTTTTCGTCCCGTTGATTGCGCGCAGGAGGCAATTGTTGTCGGCACGTTCCCGTCCTTGTTCAATGGCCATCCTTTTGAGATCCGTCAAAGTCAAGCTTTCAAAGATGGAAGCCAAGACTTTGCTTGGCGCAAAGGCTGCTGCGTCACAGCCAAAAAAAGTTTGTGGTTACTTTGGGGTGTTGTTACTGAAGAAGTTGTGACGCGCATGAGAAATCGGATGTGTGTCTTTACGCGCCGCATGGTTTTGAAAAACCTCCGGCGCACTGACCGATGCGTGACTTGCGTGTGCAGGTGGGTTCGCGAAGGAGCGTCCAAAACAGACGGGCGGTTGGTCTTGCAAGCCCCGGCGGCGGCGTCGCTGTCTGGAACTCTGGCGGAGAGCTTGTTTTCTCTCGGCAAGTCTGCGAGAATTCCTCAGCCAAAATTAGAAGCCTTTCGCGCAGAACTTGCGCAACTTGACGCGGTAGACTTGGAGGAAGTTAATGAGAATGATTGGAATGGGCTGCTTGCCATGTGAACAAAGACGATTCTTGCAGGCTTTGTCTGCGCTGCAGAGGATTTATCTTGCCGGGCTTTGTCGGGCTTGAGCTGTAATTGGGCCTGGTTGGGCTTAACAAGACCGCGGAGTTAGCCTTGGCAAGCTCATGGCTAATTGAAATTGCTAATTTCAACCTGACTTGCGAGGCAGAAGTGATGATTGAGACTGAGGTGGCGTGAGGTGAGTTGAGGTTTGAGCGTTGCGCGGTTTTGAGTTCAGGTCATGGCAATGGCATGATTCAAGGTTGCTCATTTTTTGATTAATGCCTGCTTGCTTCGGCTCAAGTTGCAAACAATGGTTGGGGCCGCCTTTGAGTTTCAAATCATTGCGTGACAATTTGCAAACAACATTGATTCAGTTTGACCGCGCGCGCGGATCAAAGCGAACAACAGTTTATTTGACTTACGTTGATCCTGGCCACGCGCATTGTTTTAGTTTGCGCCTTGCCAGACTTAATCTGCCCGCAACATTTTTTTGAATATATTCTTACCCGCGTAAATCGCATCGAGCAGAGATGAATGTAATTAATGCCTGTTTCAAGTTCTTCAGTTTTGCGATGAAATACCCCTGAGATCCAGAGATCCATTCTCGAAACATTTTCCAAACATTCACAGAAGATTCGCAGAACATTCGCAAACCCCGCGCAAAACATTCGCAAAACACGTTTGCTTCAAACATTCGCAAAACAGATTCGCATTCAATTTTCATTTCTCTCCAGCCTGCAATGGCTGACGGCGACTTCGATGACGAGGAAGATCTGGCCCAGAAGGAGGAGGCGCAGCGACGATGGGTTGCTCACGCGCTATAGTTCTCGGGTCTTACAAGACCGCGAAGCTGTTGGTGCGATTGCTGGCCAAACATTCTCTGGAGAGTCAATTCCTTCTTCCTGCAGCAATGCAGTTTGTGAAGAATTTATTTTGGGATTGATCCCAATGCCGGTGGATGGATAGATGTTTTGGAACAGCTGTTGCCTTTTCATGGTGTTCATACTTGTAAGATTCCAACCGCTGTATCACAGTCGTAAGATGCGAAGAATGTTGATTTGTGGCATTCAGCCGGCTCTCCGAGTGGGGATGGCGCGGGCGATGTCTTCTTGAAAGAGGCCGGGCAGGCGAAAATTTTTTGTCGTGGTCGTTGAGTTGTTCGGATGTTTCTTCAGTTTTTTGTTTTCAGTTTTTGCAAAGCCCGTGCGGGAAGGCAAGACCATGCTTGGCCTGCAACATCCGCATTCGGTGCAGATTTACCAGTGTCGGGCGTGCAATACAGGAAGCTGCAGTCTTTTACTTCATGTCCTTTTTTTGCGTTTTCGTTTAAGGTTTTGCGTTTTTCTTCGTTTTGTCTTCTGTTTTGGTTCGCGCGTTTTTTGTCCCGTTTTTTTCTGGACCGGGCTGTGGACATTGCCTTCAGGGTTTGCCCCCAGAACTGGCCGCGCGGTACCTCAAACGTGTGGTTTCAGGCTTGATGCGTCCCCGCAGCAAGCAGCTGATCCACCACGGCGCCAAGCCAGGGAACATCCTCGTTTCTGGAACTACGGCGAGGATTCGGGACTTTGGCTTGATGGTGTAGGAGCCCCAGCAGCCCCGGCAGCAAGGGGAAAGGGCAGAGGAAGGGGCACGAATCAGAGGGGGGCGCGAGCGTCGCTTGGCCTCAGTGGATCCCAGCGGCCCCCTGCTTGTACACGGTTCCAGCCTTTTCCGTCGGCTACTTGGCGAATCTGAAAACGCATTTGGGCTGAACGCTGCGCATCCCCAAACTAGTTTTGATACAGCGCAGGGCTATCGTAGCCGTGTGGCTTATCCGCACGCAGCGGCAAATCTTGACATAATGCAAAGCCCCATCCTCAGGAATCGTGAAGGGAACAGTGAACTGTCACGCAGACTGGTTGCCGTAGATCTGGAATTTGAGCCGCCAAGTGGCGAAATTTGATGCCGCGCCGAGCTGCGAAATTCGACACCGGCTGGGGAAATATGAAGCCGCTTGGCAAAAGTTGATGCCAAACGGCAAAATTTGATGCCATTTGATTTGCCGCCAAATGGCCAAATTTGATGCCATCTGTCGAAATTTGACGAGGAATAGCAAAATTGCGCGTTGGCCGGGGCAGCAGGGCGGCGATAGTTGCGCAGGCGCTCGGAAGCTAAACAAGTTTTCTGATATTCAAAGTTTATTCGATAACGCGCGCTAGACCTATCCAAAGTCGACAAAACAAGGCAAGTCTTGGGTTTGTTCCTCGGTATATGAAAGCTAAGACGACGGAGTCGCAGGAAAACATGGCGAGTTCGAGCTGAATCATTGCAGCTATAAGCCTGTCGCAAAGCTGACAGAAAAGGCTTTGAAGGCCCAGAAAGGAGACAAAAAACGTTGACTGATTGTGCGCGCTGGGGTTCACGAATCGATTTTGCCGTAAGATGTGGTGTTAATTTGTTGTGGTTATTCCGTTGAAGCTGTGGCTGTGGTGGTAACCGTTTCATATTTTGTTGCGGCAACCAACGCGTGTCATAGTTGGCCGCGCTTTGCCGCAAACCGGGCAATGGAAAATGTTTTTTCTTATGTATGTATGCAATGTTCACATAATACATCACTATTGATATCGATCTGGACATAATGATTTTCCTAACAACATGCCAGCAGTAGTCATGATCACCCTGTCAACAACACCGGCCACCAGATATCGGCACTTGTGTATACAGCGAAGAATCATAGCTCTACCCCTTCTCTGTCAAGCCAGAAAGCCCGTCGCATGTCGGTTCTCGTTTGGCATTCTATTTTTCATGATGGTATGTCAAAATTCTTTAATTTTTGTGTTTGTTCCTTGAAGCGCGCATCGTAAGACGACGCTGGCCGGATTTCAACTGTTCAATTCCAAACGCGTTTGTCCATGCCTCGAGCGCTTAAACACCCCAGCTTTGGAAACGAACCACACAGCCGATGCTGGGTTTTGTGGCCTACTGTGGCCTCTTTTGCAGGCTTTGACGTGACAAATTCATCGATTGTTGGAACTTGTTGGTTTTTTTTACCAGTCAAAAACCTAATCAACCAACAGGTGTTCATAATTGAATGCGAATTAGGCCAAGTATTAGTTGTGAAGATTCTCAACCCCAACCTTTTTCAAGCAATCATGGCCATTCACTGCCACCAGCCACCAGCAAACATCATTAAACCATTAAACCTCCCTTGCTGTTGGTGTTCAGCCGCTGGTGCTCAGCCCATCGGCCCGGTTCAGGTTATCTCCCGGCGGACACAAAAGCATTCTGGATGTTGGGGAGAGCCTGGCATGCTTAGCGGGTCAAGGTTGGGAATGGTTCTATGGGGTTCCTCAAGCCAGTTTGGGAACCCCCGCAAAAATGTTTGGTTTGTAATTATGAATGATTGAAAAAAATGGTTTGGGATTCCTTTTATTTTGAGAAACTCCCATATGGTCAAGGTTCTTTCATGATGGATAATGACGGTGAGTGAGAATTGATATTGGTTGCTGATTGATATTCGATGATGAAGGTGTGATGTGACGTGTTTGTGGCAATGATGATTTGAAACGCTTTCCCCGCTGATTCTGAGCATGTTGCAGTGAGACAACGACAGCGTTCCTGAGTGCTTGCCCACTTGCATGGTGTGTCCTTGTAAATTATTTTGCCAGACCTGCTGTGTTGCATGGCATAGTGGTTTTGCTCGGTGGCTGTGATGTGACATGTTTGTGGCAATGATGATTTGAAACGCTTTCCCCGCTGATTCTGAGCATGTTGCAGTGAGACAACGACAGCGTTCCTGAGTGCTTGCCCACTTGCATGGTGTGTCCTTGTAAATTATTTTGCCAGACCTGCTGTGTTGCATGGCATAGTGGCTTTGCTCGGTGGCTGTGATGTGACATGTTTGTGGCAATGATGATTTGAAACGCTTTCCCCGCTGATTCTGAGCATGTTGCAGTGAGACAACGACAGCGTTCCTGACTGCATGCCCACTTGCATGGTGTGTCCTTGTAAATTATTTTGCCAGACCTGCTTTGTTGCATGGCATAGTGGCTTTGCTCGGTGGCTGTGATGTGACATGTTTGTGGCAATGATGATTTGAAACGCTTTCCCCGCTGATTCTGAGCATGTTGCAGTGAGACAACGACAGCGTTCCTGACTGCATGCCCACTTGCATGGTGTGTCCTTGTAAATTATTTTGCCAGACCTGCTGTGTTGCATGGCATAGTGGCTTTGCTCGGTGGCTGTGATGTGACATGTTTGTGGCAATGATGATTTGAAACGCTTTCCCCGCTGATTCTGAGCATGTTGCAGTGAGACAACGACAGCGTTCCTGAGTGCATGCCCACTTGCATGGTGTGTCCTTGTAAATGATTTTGCCAGACCTGCTGTGTTGCATGGCATAGTGGCTTTGCTCGGTGGCTGTGATGTGACATGTTTGTGGCAATGATGATTTGAAACGCTTTCCCCGCTGATTCTGAGCATGTTGCAGTGAGACAACGACAGCGTTCCTGAGTGCTTGCCCACTTGCATGGTGTGTCCTTGTAAATTATTTTGCCAGACCTGCTGTGTTGCATGGCATAGTGGTTTTGCTCGGTGGCTGTGATGTGACATGTTTGTGGCAATGATGATTTGAAACGCTTTCCCCGCTGATTCTGAGCATGTTGCAGTGAGACAACGACAGCGTTCCTGAGTGCTTGCCCACTTGCATGGTGTGTCCTTGTAAATTATTTTGCCAGACCTGCTTTGTTGCATGGCATAGTGGCTTTGCTCGGTGGCTGTGATGTGACATGTTTGTGGCAATGATGATTTGAAACGCTTTCCCCGCTGATTCTGAGCATGTTGCAGTGAGACAACGACAGCGTTCCTGAGTGCTTGCCCACTTGCATGGTGTGTCCTTGTAAAAGATTTTGCCAGACCTGCTTTGTTGCATGGCATAGTGGCTTTGCTCGGTGGCTGTGATGTGACATGTTTGTGGCAATGATGATTTGAAACGCTTTCCCCGCTGATTCTGAGCATGTTGCAGAGAGACAACGACAGCGTTCCTGAGTGCATACCTCATGCCCATGGCATGGTTAGCTTTTTATGTGTTGTTCAGGTTGATTCTTTTCTTGTAACCTGTCTTGCGTACAACCAAAGGTACATATATGTACAGAAAAGGTTTAAATTAAAAGTAAACAAATACAACCAAATGTTAATTAAAACCTTTTATGTACATATATGTTAACAAAAGGTTTAATCTGTTTGGTACATTCTGAGCCCTTCAGTCATCAAGCAGCGCAGGGTGTTGTCCATTCCAACTCAGCTCTGAACTGACGCTGATGAGTTTTTGCCCAAAAATCTGAGCCATTCACCATGTAGATGGCTACGGGTCATCATTAATCATCAATTTTCTGGGGCATAATGACCAACACGAATAGGGGATACAATGGTTTATGATAACATAAATGCGTTAAGTTATATGGCGAGAATGATGGCTGAGGAGGTTTCAAATTGGTTGATCATGACTTCTATGCTGGTCAATGATGGCGGATGATGGTTAGTGATGATTGATGATGATACATGGTGGTGAATGAGAACAAACATATGGTCAAAGTTGGGCAGTTTATGGCTGACATCATCGAGGGTTTTGATCTCTGCGTGGTATTGGTTCACGAGGGTGCATGGTTGGTACTGGTCATACTGGTTCAGCAATTATCGCCTCGGCTTGCTGGGAAGATCTACATAAAGACCCCTGCTTGAAACCCTTAACCACCATGCACCACCACAAACCGCCATTAACCACTACTAAGTACCAGTGAGCACCATTAAACACCAGTACCCACTAACCGTCATTAACCACCATTCGCCACCATGACCCACCATTAAGCAAGAGATTTCCTGGGATTTCCGTGGGTCACATTTCCCAAGCCGCCAAACCTGAGAACGCTGTGAGCAGGCGACGATCGGGGAAATCGGCTTGATTTCGAATGTGGAGCAGCGTGAAGCTCAGCTGGGGAACGATCCAGGCCAAGGTTGTTCAGAACCTGGGGTCCAAGCTATGAACGGTGAATCCTGTTGACGACCTGCCATGATGGTTCCTACGCGTTGTTATGTCCTCATGTTTCGGGGTCAGATTCCTTTGAGCTTTTTATAAAGTTGTCTTTTTCAATTTCAACTTTCCACCCATGTTCAATCTTCGTTGATAGTATTGTTTGTGGACAAGACCCGGTTGAGACCCCATAAGAATGGCTGTTTCTCAAAAATAGGGGACTCCCAAATCATCTCCAGATTGGTTTTTCAACGATCGATGGATGATTTTAGGGGCGCCGAAATTTGAGAAACACTCATTGGTTGTTAATTATCCCGTAGTATTAACCAGTATCATGGTTGTAACCCCTATATAACCCCTATCAACCATTACAAAAACCCCAATTTGACGGGAGAACAACTCCCATGAGTCTGAACAAACGGGAGCAGCTGATCCCAGGCCTATTGACCAGATCACAGCGAAGAGCACCTGTGCGCTGATGGTGACTCGGATGCTTCGTTGCCTGGGATCAAGTCATCAGCCAACATCAAGCATGGCATCAATCACCATTGAATGATGCAAAAATCGATATATGTATGTATACATATAGTTTTTTAACAAATAATAAGAAAAATCTATATGATGTCAAGGTTCATTGATCATCGTTGAACCATGATCCACCATCGATTGATCCTCAACCATTATTTAGCGTTGGGAATCTCTGCACCAGCACTGCAGTAGAGGCTTGGCCCCATACTCAACTGGGCATCGAGCCAAACCTTGATGCAACCTGTTGCCACTAGGAGCAATGGCTTGCTGCACTGATTTTCATCAGGTTTCCCAGGATCCGTGATGACCTCGATCAAGGTTCCCAGACAGAAGGCAGTTGTTCCCCATGATAATTTTTTTGTTCCCAATTCAAAATTATTGAAAACACGCCACATACGCCGTCACATTCATCCTTGTAAACATATACCATCTGATACCAACCAACAACAACCTTTGCTAGCAATCTCTGACCTGCTATTGACCATACTTAATCAACCATTATTGTTATTGGCTATAGTGGCTGGCCGTTGTCCCTTGATGCAACCTCGGACTTCGCCAGGTGGTGATTCTTGGTAAAGTGTCATGGAGGTGCCACGCAGTAACCAACGATTGATGATGGTTCATGAATCAACTACCATGATTTGGTGGTTTCTCAAAATAGAGGGGTACCGCCAAATCATCCAATATGAACATTAATCATCTGTAGTACTAAACCAATCATTTTTGGGTGTGCCCGTATTTTGAGAAACCCTCATTTGAGCTATGGGGGGTTTATTGTTGGGATGAAGATGGTTAATTAAGCAAGAATGGTTATGTTCTCTAGCAAACCAACCAACTTTAGGGACCATCAACGATCACGAACCATCATTGAGCACGACGAACCAGTCTGAACATTCATCATGAACCATCATTTACCATCATTCATCATTGTTGCTCTTAATGACCTTGGACATGACAAGATTTGAATTTTTGCAACAGAACAACGTCCGAAAACTATTGTCCAAGGTTCTAGAGACCCTGACGTTCTTTAGAAACTGCCTCAAGAAGGTCAGGTTTGGAGAAATTCGCTTCAAGCTTTGCAAACACCACAGTTTTGCAGGAAAAGTTGGGATCAAAGGTTCCCAAAGGCAAAGTTCAAAGATCGCCGCTGGTTGACTTTGATTGATGATTGAAAGGTTGTCGCGCTTTTAAGCTTCAGTAAGTTACCCAAGGGCAAACTGCTACCAGGTCTCCTGATCTAGATACTGCAAATCCACCACGGATGTTGGGAAGCCACCGCCGAGGTGTCCAGGTTGAGAACATGAAATGGGTAGGTAGGTTGCCACCGCCAGTTGTAGGGTCAGGTGCGTTCCTTCAAGGTGCCAGGTCTTTCAGATTTCAGCATGGTAATTTGTATGCAAGGTACCACGGCAACTTCGCAAACACTTCGCAAAAAAGTCTTGATTTGTCTTTTCTTTGTATGCCGGTAATTTGTAAACAAGGCTTCGCAAGAAAAAAAGAGGCAACAAAAAAGACGCAAAAACAAGATTTCTTTGCAAAGTTCATAGTAAAGAAGCAAAAGCAAACTCACCTCCACACATACTCACACAGGGGCACCTTTTCCTGCCCTGGACATCAAAAAGGCAAAAAAACACATAAGTACAAGGTGCCCCGCGAAACAAGAATGCCACGAATAGAAACAACTCCAACATAACCGATCCCCGTTGCACAAGAAGACATCACGCATTCAATTTTGGATATCCTTTGGAGTCATTCTTCAATGTACACGTCTGATGCTTGATTCTGTCCACAGGCAAGATATCGTTCACAAGTCTTGTAACCACCCATCACAATTCAAATCCCAACTTTTTGGAAGAACGCAGCCCAAATGTTGCCATTTGGTCTCCTCCATCATGTTTTGCCAACCAACAAGAGATCATAATTTGGGAAGTTTCCGGGGGAAGCACTATCCTGCGAGCGGCTGAAGCCGAGGTCCTTCATCGCATGAACATGATCGATTTATTGAAACGGTGTCCGGAGGCGAGACCCGCTGGACACAACTGAGACAGCTGTGGTTGTTGGAATTTCTTATGCTGAGATGGCTATGGGTCAATAATGGTGGTTATTACCCAGCCAACTATAGGGAAAACAGATGAGAAACTCGTGTTTGAGATTGATGGCCAGAAAATGCTAGAAATGATTGACTGCTGGCCATGAATCAAAGAATGATATCAATACAATCAACCAAGCAGTTTATTCTCAAGAGTGGCCATTGGCCATGAACAAGCGTGGTCAGTGGCGATTTGTAGCAATTGATTTTTAATGCCCCAGAAACCTTTGTAATTGGGCATCCATATGGATGGTTCACCGGTATCAGGACACTATCAGGGAATGAATATGAGCCACTACTACTAGCCAAGCATCTGACGAATATGAATAGCCAATAATGGCCCATTGGATCGATTGGCTGCTAATAGATCCAATCCGTCAATATCAACCAATGTCAATGACAGTGCTAATATCAATAGCCCATATTTGACCCAACCACTGTGGTTCTTGGCAGCAGCTGCGAGCCAGCCATCGCAGGCAAAACCCCATTTCGAGGCTGTGATGCGCAGGCACCGGAGATATGCAGCAGCAGGGGGTCCCCCATGACTCGTTTCCCGTCGTGCCTTGGATTCGTGTTGGATGGTGTGCTGCACGTGGCTTGTCTCTGTGTGTTTGCTGACCGGCTCTTTGCTGCTTGTTTCTCATAGGATCTACCCTGGATCTAAACTTCCACCTTGTTTTGAATAGGGTTGGAAATCAAATTCTACCTGGAGTTACCTTTGGGCCAGTTCCCTTCCTTCTCGTGCAATTACCATGGGCCACGACCTTGGTTACCATGGGCCACGACCTTGGTTACCATGGGCCACGACCTTGGTCGTTGGCTCTCACCATGACTCTCTGGCAGGCGAGTTTGCCTTCCTATCTCGGTTTTTGTCTCCTGGGGGCAACACTTTGCCAGCAGCTAGAGGTGAAAATTCTCTTAGATGTTCAAGTTTGGACAGTATTATTGACACTTAACTTCTTTTCCAAACCAGATACTACACATCCTCACAGTCTTGGAACCCTTGTGTTGACCACGCTGTAGTGCATCGCAGAGTAGAGGGATACAATTCTGCCAACAATTTCACCTGGTCCCTGACAAGAGTGTTGATGATGAGATTTGAAGCCTGGTTTGATAGTGACGTCTGTCCATGATCTGTCGTGTGATGAACATGAGGATTCCGAGGATGCGTCACTTGGGGGTTTCTCAACATAGGGGTCCGAACTTTTTGAGCAACCCCCAGTTCAGCGTCAAAACCTGGGGTTCATAATGGTACCGGCTGCAGGTTGAGATCTGAACTACAGGAGGCCGATGGGATGGCCATCACCAAGCATCACAACTTGTTCGGGCACCGCGGTAGAACGCGATGTAGTGACAAGCCCAGATTGTAAAGGTAGATATCTCAAAGTTCCCTTTTTATAAGATCAATGGTTTCTGCTGCCATTCTTTTATGACGCCAACATTAACCCAGCAAGAAACCTGGTGAATCGTTTCCGACACTGAATCACATTTGATATGGTTGCATAGCCAGTGGTTTATTCTTGGACGTGAATTTGCCGTACAACTTCGGCGTATCCATTGTGGTAAGGGCACCATCTCGCGGTTCGCAATGCAGGGCATGGGCAGCTACCCACCGCGACCAGTGGCTGATCATGTCTGCCTGGTGTTTGGCCAGGTAGCAGCTGATCATTGCAAACTTTGGTACATTTTGAATTCATGGTTCCTCTTAACCCATTGAAACAAAATCAGTCATGTATTTTTGAGTTTATTCAAGATATGAAAATCCGGATGTGGTCTTTTTATCAGTTGCACTTTCGTTGCATGTTCCAATGTTGTAGGCGATCAACTCATGAGGAAAGCATTAGACTTGATAGCAGCTTGATGAAGTCAATCACTTCTTCCATGGTGCAACTTTGTTGATCACCCAACTTGCATTGGGTGTTTCTCAAAATAGGGGTACCCTGAAATCATCCATGATTAGCCTATTAATGAATCCACCATTTTGGGGGTCCCCCGTGGCTCGAGAAACCACCATTTATGTCATCATTTCTCCGGTGTCTTTGCACCAGCGTTGGGGGAATGGCCTGTTCAGGAAGGAGAGGAATCCTGGAACATCTACAGGATGCCCGGATCCCGGCGGACTTGCTGGCTAGCTGGGGTGGGATGATGGACCTGCAGGAATTCATGGTGAAATATACAGTAGTGGCAATGTGAAGTACCATGAATGAGTGCTGCGTGGTTATTAGTTCATAGTTTGTTAATGGGCGCCTAATGGTTGATAGTCACTGGTCAAGCAATCGCCTGTGGTTCGCTTTGCAGTTTCTCCATCCTTGGAAGCTTACGCAGCGCTTACGCACTTGAGGCGAAGTGTTTCGGCCTTATTTGCCAGCTTGTGTTCCCTTCGTCTCCCACAGCCGTGGCTAATTTGAAGAAAGAGTTGACTGGTCTCCCTGCGTGGCTGTGGTATGTTGAGATGCAGGACTTGATTTGTCCTCAACTTACACGATGTGGTGGTTTGTCCCTCTGACCTGGTGCCAACTTGGACTTGGGATGTTTTTAGGGCCAACTGTTGGCTTTGTCTTACACAGCGAGTATGCTTGAAGAATCATCACTAACAACATTCAAGACTTGTTGATATGCTCAATCACTGGAGCGAATGGCTCATGCGGTTCATGGTACCAACAATGGGAGATCCAGTCATAAACTCGCTACCCGCCCATGGCCATGAACGGCTTGTGGTTTCCCGTCGCGTCTTGTGCCGAGCACGTGGCCCATGGTGGCTCTGCTTCAACCGGGTCTCCTGTGGGCGATGGATGGGCGCTTGCTACGCGAAGTCTTTGGGCGCTTCCAAGGGTTCGGTTCGAGGCTTCATGCTGCGCATTAGGATGCCATGGCTCAGTAAAGAGAGCAGTCAGAGTTTGCGTTGCTATGTTCTTGTCCTTTCGTTTGACATCTATGTCGGCGCAGGTTGTTATGTTTCTGCGGTTCCTCATGCATTTGTCAAACTGGCCATCAGTCGCAGGCCCTTTTTTCCGTTTGGGTATCTCGTGATACTTCAAACCACAATCCCAAAATGACTGCAATGGTCAGCCAATGTGATCATTATATCACGATAGATTATACTGCTCAACATACCTGCTGATAATGGTCCATCAACCATTATTATTGATGATAAACCATCATTGTTAATGATTGGTATTGTATTCTTCAACTCGGCCAACCAATGCCCATCATAGTGCTTGCATAGGGGTCCATCAAGCTAAATTATGATCACGACAGATGGTATTGGTGGATAATCAGAATGATCAGTTGTCCAACAATCAATAGCCATTTGAAAACCATTAGGGTTCATTATGATTACGATCAAAACACATGGCATTGATGCTTAATGAGATGGTTACTCAAACATTTTGATGACTTGCTGGCGATGAATTATCAATACCATCTGATTAACTCTTACTCAAACTTTGAGTTCATCAAATAACTTTGACCCCAAGGACTAACCATTCTTAACCCTTATGACTCCATCATTACTGTTATGACTCAAACTTGGAAGCACCAAGTCATCAAACTCTCACAGCAACGGCCATCCGACTCTTGGCGCCGTACCATCCTCCGGCGGCTCGTTGTGGCGCGGCCCGGGGCCCAGGTCGTGCTTTAAAGATTGCTCCAGCAGGCCTGGAGCAGCGCAGGTTGGCGCAGGTTGGAATACAATCAGCAGTAGCCAATGGTTGGGTAGTGACCAATGTTCTAACATGGGTTGATGGTTGTAATAAGGTTAATGTGGGTTGATGGTTGTAATAAGGTTAATGTGGGTTAATAGCTATAATAAGGTTAATGTTGGTTGATAGTGGTCAATGGTTAGAAGCGATTGTAGTGGTGATAATGGCTCATGGTTGACATTGCTTAAACAAATAGATGACAGTGAGCCTGAACCTCACGGTTGATAGTGGGTGATTAGTTGTGGTCGATGGGACAATGACTAGGTTTGATATTGGTCAATGGTTGACAATAGGTGATAGTAGTCAAAAATAACAGGCAATACCAACTATATGGGCATGAGTCACTACCAATAGTCCCGAAGTCAGGAGTGGTGAATCCATCCCAACAGTTAGACAAACAGTTTGTTCATGGCTCTAAGCTGTTCAAGGTACGTCCTGGTACCCACAGTCATATGCCAACAACAACCAACAACATTCATAACACAATGGTTGTGAATGAAGGATCAACCAACAACCAGCAATGGTGTGCTACTGGGGTCCAACAAGAATAGGAGGTCATACCAAAAGAAACCTACCAGCAGTAAACAATCAACAATAGCTGTGAATTTGACCAGGAAGCATTCTGTTGGTTGTTTACATTCAACTTTTGTTGGTATATCCTGGTCGGTGGTGAATGTTGATATACCCACAATAATCAACAAAACTAAAGACACAATTGTTGGACTGGCAATAATGTGGGATGCACCAACAATAAGCTTGGCAATGGGGGTCCCATGTTTCAGGATCTAAATGCTTGGAAAACGGCGAATCTCTGGTAGTTTCAAAGTTCCAAACGCAGCTTTGCGGGGTGATTTGTAAAGGTAATGGTGGAGAAGTGGAGATCCATTTTGATAGATCATATGCAAATGCCATTGCTAAATGCATTATGGTTGTATTAGTGGAGATCCATATGGTTTATCATCATTTATGATGGAGCTCCATCCTAAATGACCGTAGATATGGGGGCTTCATGATGATCTCGCACTGCTACTGAGCTGGCTACTTCCTTTTCCGAAAGCTGTCAATTCGTTCAGCTGGTTCACCCACGGGTGGATGGTCATATCTCCACATTTTGCTGGTGGGTTTATGCACAGAGTCTTCTCCCGCAGTGAGAAAAGTTGCTAAATAGACGGTTTCCCTGTAGTTGTTTGGGGGAGAAGAGGCTGGTTATAAACCAATGAGTCTGTGGGAAGTTACCTGGGATGTCAACCAAGGAATCTTCTGAACCAATGAATCTGCTGGTTCGAAACCAACGAATCTGTGGTCAGTTACCTTCTCCCTTGGTCATAAGTTATCGACCAATTGATCTTGGGGCAGCCACAGAAGGGATAATGATTTTGGGGAGCTCCCTGAAGTCGCTCGTCTGTTGTACCAGAGCTTCGAGCCAATCCAACGCTTACATCAAACAATTTACCCATAGTACTTATCAATCGAACAAATGTACGAACCAATTTATGAAAAACTGGTGAGTTGTCAACGCCTCTAGAGAATCAGCTTATAGAATGTGACAAAGCATACAAAAGCACGACAAACCATGGAAAAACACCAAGAGATTGGCAATCCAGTGGGGCTACCAAGGTTCCATACTTGTTGGTGTTTTTCCATGGTTTGTATGGAAAATCCAGTTGTTATGGGCTATCCATGGAAACACACCAATCCAGTGGGGCTACCCATGGTGGCTATGGCTGCTACTAACAGGTTCCTATACTTGTTGGACTTGCATCTCGAGCGGCACATCTTCTTTAGCGCCTTGGAGAAGCATGCCTTTTCATGGGCGGCGTGATTGTGGTGACAAGTATTAGCATATTTGGGGATACTGGAATGTAAATGATATACACACATATATGTACATATATATATATATATATATATATAGATAAATAAATACATATATTATGTTTAGAAATGCATATATACAATTACGCGCCACATGTATCAAATGTTTCTAGACCTCCTATTCTTGTTTTTAAGTATTACCAGCGCAGCGGTTGCATGGCTTGGCTTGCATTCTTCCGGGGGTACCCTGGGACGCCGGTATGCATCGTCCGGGTTCCGCTTGGGCCAATTGAAAGAGCACCAGCGAGACCGGGGCTACAAGTTCATCTGTTTGGAATTCTTGAGACAATTTGGAAAAGTCCGATAGAGTTGAGTTGACCACTACTCCTCCTGGGATTTCGAAGGGGGTTAGACTTAGTCACTGTTGCGTACAGATTTGGAGGAATCCTTGGGAGTGACCAATGCGCGAGGCGATGAAGTGGTGGTCGTTGAGAATACGGAGGGTGAGGAACTCTCGTGGTACCAGGGCATCTTTGCGATTTCCAGCTGCTGAGAGAACTGTGTTGTTGCGAAACCACAGGAGACTGAGGGGTATGAATGTTGTGATATACCTAACTTGTGTCCAAGCTGAGTCAAGCTCCTGGAAATTGCTGGAGAGTCAAGTCATGCGCCAGGACATGTACATCCTCTACTCCGGCAGTATGGATGTGCAGGTGCTTTTCTGACCGATCACTACCTCAATTACGCCCTGGGAGTAGATGGAGGCAGTCCATGTTGAGATGGCTGAGGTCTGTGTCAGTCATGTTAGCCCAGGACAGCAATCTCATGTATTGATCGATGTCAACAAAGAACGAGTGAACGCCTGGTTTGTGATCACAAGGAGAGTGTCCCCCAAAGTGTCAGCATTTTCGAGGTTGGGAGGTATCTCCATTTCTGGATATATGCAACACAACTAATGCTTTAGGACTATCTGATGACAACACACAGATCATTTCCATGATTGACATCACCACAGGAGCAGATTTGAATACCATTGGTTGAGAGTAAATGTCGGTTCTACGACCAGGATGATCACACGCTATCAGGAGAATACAAGTATTCATCAACGAGAGAAGACCAATAACTTCTTGGTATGAATTGCTATTCTGTCCGAGTTTTAGCAATTCTTGTGTCTTGACCATTACTGGCCACTATGAAGCATTGTTCACTCAGCATCATTTCCCGTAAGTACTGCAAGCTCCTGAGTTTGAGGGATGAAAATGCCTCCCCACTTGGGGATATACTGAAGGATTTTTGAAGCTGGACTAGGAGCGGGATTTGTTACCCCCCAATGACCTTGGCCGAATCACAGATGTTTGCTACTATGCTAGGTATGAAATAATGATACCACACAGGTTTGATAGGAAATTCTACACCCCCCCTGGTACAAATTGTCTAGAACCTCAATTAGCGTCAAATTTTCCAATTTACCAACCATTTGAAATGATCATGTTCAAACTCACCAATGGCACTACCAATCATTTGGCTGATCATTGTTGAGGGGGCTTTAGAATGGCTGGTTTACCGGGCATGAAAAAGACGCTCAGATAAATGGCTCAGAAACTGGTCAACTAAGAATCACCAAGAATAGCATTGTTTTTTGAGCAACAATATTAACCGAGAAGCAATACTTGCCAAGAAGAACAAACAACGGTCAATGACGACGGTTAACGCACAAGAGATAAAAGTATTGTGGTTAATAGTAGCAACCAATAGATACCAACATCCAATAGAAATGCTGACTGATAAAACTAGTCAAGCAATAGTAACAACCAATGACCAAGAGTGAATAATCACCAGCAAGAATCAACAGATCAACCACTGGCCAAAAATCGTTGACTGATAGTAGCAACCAACGACCAAGAACCACAAAGACCAGAAATTGCCAATCATAAGCTTTGGGGTTTGCCATCACTAGAAACCATCAATTTAACAATTTCTGTATTAACCACTAATAAACCAGGGTGGCCAATCGCAGGGGCATGAGACCGAATTATTTACCACTATTGACCACTATTGACCGCTATTAATCACTATTGACCACTATTAACCACAATTAACCTGGTTGTCAGCCTTGAACAGCGGGTACTCACCACCATTTCTGGCATGATTTTAACCACTAAAAACCATTTAACAATTATTAAACATTACGAAACCATGGTGAGTGGCAAGCAGTTACTGTGAATGCTCCCAGTTCCCAGGGATGAGTCGTACAGCTGCGAGGTCAAGGGCATCAAGGTGGGCACCATCGAAGGGGGGTCAGGACCTCAGTTGGCTACAGTGAGTGGTAGTAAAGGTATGGCTAATGAATGGCTAATGATGCCTATAAAATAAATGATATATTATGAATGGTTGAGAATGATGCTAATAGAAACTAGGCGGTTGAGAATCATTCTCAAGAATTTCTTGAGAATGATGCTTGATAAATGATGCTTAATGGTTGAGAATGATGGTCAATTGATGGCTAATTGATAGTCAGTTTGTGCTCAATACTGGTTAGGTGATATAGGCGAGACGTTTCTGATGATGGTTAATAGTCATTAAGCGATGATGAGCAATGGATGGGAAGGTTGTGATGGTGGTAAAGATTGGCCAATCGTGGAGCATGATCAATACTCATGTTCCATTCCATAATGACAATGGTAAACACGAGGAGACACCGCCTACAGTCAAGTGTTGTTGGACCCTGTTGTTGGTCCAGTAGAAGCAGGATGAAATAGCTGATGAATGCAAAGCTTTGGGGCACTTCTTTGCCGCAAAGCATGGTAGTTTCACGATGCACAATGGGAGTTCTGTAGCAATGCCATATATCCGTGGGCAAAGCAGAATGGAATTCCACGACGATGGGCAGCTCTATAAGCTAACAGGATATGAGGGGTCCCCAATTTTGAGAAACCATCATATTTGTGCACATGCAGGCCATGATCCTCGGGGCTGGTGATATTTCACCACGATCAACCGAGGAAGGATCAACCGAAGTCCAATGGTCCAGCACTGGTTTCACACTGTGCTTCCAGTTGATGATATACCCTGAGTGTAGCGGGCTAGTTGTAGCAGGTGTTTTAAGTTCATGCATCATGATGTACAGGGTACCTTTCAACAGCCACATACAGGGTTTCGAGGCACAACCGTCAGAAGTTCTGGCCCGTTTTGGTGTTGCCAGGATATATTTGTCATACCTGGATACATGACATAGTGGTACAAGCCATTTGACTCTAGCAGCTAGGAACTTGGGTCGTCATTTCGGAGAGAACTCTCTGCAGCGAGCTGGGCCAAGTCAAACCACTTTGTGGCAACTAGCAGCTGTGGTTTGGCTGCCACTCCTCCCGTAGATTTTCATGGGCTTTCTGAACCATCATTAATCATCATGATCAACCATTCTTAACAGTTATCAACCAGGTTTAACCATCATCAACCCAGGCGAACACAAGCCGATCACACTTTGTTCCCGAAGCGTTTTTCGCGCGACGCTAGCGCTCGGTGCTGAGGATGTTCTTCGGAGAAATGGCAGTGCTTGGATTGGTTCAAACCTCGGGGACGGACTGAAAATCAGCAGAACTTGGCACTGTAAAGGCACTATTTGTATGGTGGGGTTCCCAAAAAGTCGACAGTCTCAAAGTCAAAATGGGTTCTCAGATCGTTTTCGGATCCAGAATTGAGTCTCTGGATGTTTTTTCGGCATCTGGCTTTCTTGCCGCAGGTCAAGAAACGATCAGCCACCATCATCGCCATCACACTTTCTGACGCGCCACCTGCTTGTGATTCACAGGGTCGTGCTGAGAGCTACCGATGCGTTGCTGGTTTGATACAGAGGATAGGTCTCACACGATACCAGTTACCTCGGGCCAACAGATGGGAGATCTCTGAGAGGTGCTTTGCTATGGAAGCCATCCTGACAGATGGGGTTTCTGAACAGGTTTGGATCGGACTCATTATCGACGTTTAAACGACAAGCGGCAAATGAGAATTGTGTGAGACAGCTTCAATGACTCATGTGTGTTTCATGTCGCTCTTTCGGTATTTGGCTGATTCTTAAGTTTACACTCCGGTAATCCAACATAGCATAGCTATGCCGTAATTAGTTTTAAAGAGAGTTGCTTAAAGTTATAGTTCAAGTACTCTACTTAGCTAACACAAGTCAATCCAGTGCAGCCAGCTACAGTTCCATGGTACAAAAAGCAACAAAACAAACTGCGGTGCACCTTGTCAAAATCAAACAATTCTTCCGCTGAACCCAAATTGAAGAGAATAGGTGCGTTGGTTGCTTATACGTTCGTGATTATCTTTGGCATTGTACCCTGACTATGTACACCGTACAAAGTTCGTATATCTCTATGATTGATTGGTATAGGTGTATAATTCACCACTACCAACCTTCATTTTCAAAACATGCACGGCGCAGATTCATGGGAAAAACCTGGCCACAAAAGCTGCACATTGACCATGTCGGCTTCATTCCGAATGTCCGGAATGGTCACCATTTTTGCATCATGATTTCTAGTCATTGCTTTCACAACCATTCCAGAAATCACAATCATCTATCATCAGAATCATTAATCCATCATTCCCAGCCATAGTGGCTCCAAAGCCACAGTGGACCCCTATGATTAGATGGTTCGTCTCCCCACTATTCTCTGGCAAGTTAATCTGGTCGCGTGGAAAGTCCACCACAGCCATAGCTGCTTTGCCTGTTGAAAGTTTTGATTTTTTCCCCAAACAGGTTTACCTGTATGGGGTTTTTACTCCTTTGAAAAGGGTCGCTTGCCTTGGCCGTATGATTTTGACTCTGTCTCCGGGCTTGCGTCCTCAGACTCTGGGTCCCTTTGGCCGAATGATTTTGCCTCTTACTTGTCTCCCCTTTGCCTTTCATTTGTTCCCACTCTGGGCCCCTTTGGCCGCATGATTTTGCTTCTTACTTGTCTCCCCTTTGCCTTTCATTTGTTCCCACTCTGGGCCCCTTTGGCCGCATGATTTTGCCTCTTACTTGTCTCCCATTTGCCCTTCATTTGTCTCCCACTCTGGGCCCTTTTGGTCGCGTGATTTTGCGTTTTACTTGTCTCCCATTTGCCTGGGAGACTCTGGGTCCTTTGGCCGCATGATTTTGCTTCTTACTTGTCTCCCATTTGCCCTCATTTGTCTCCCACTCTGGGTCGCTTTGGCCGCATGATGTTGCCTCTTACTTGTCTCCCATTTGCCCTTCATTTGTCTCCCACTCTGGGTCCCTTTGGCCGCATGATTTTGTCCTTACTTGTTTCCCATTTGCCCTTCATTTGTCTCCTATTGTGGGTCCCTTTGGCCGCACGATGTTGCCTCTTACTTGTCTCCCATTTGCCTTTCATTGTCTCCCACTCTGGGTCCCTTTGGCCGCGTGATTTTGCCTCTTACTTGTCTTCCATTTTTTCCTTTCATTTGTCTCCCACTCTGGGTCCCTTTGGTCGCATCATTTTGCTTCTTACTTGTTTTCCATTTGCCCTTCATTTGTCTCCCGCTCTGGGTCCCTTTGGCCGCGTGATTTTGCCTCTTACTTGTCTTCCATTTTTTCCTTTCATTTGTCTCCCACTCTGGGTCCCTTTGGCCGCATGATTTTGCCTCTTACTTGTCTCCCATTTGCCCTTCATTTGTCTCCCGCTCTGGGTCCCTTTGGTCGCATGATTTTGCCTCTTACTTGTCTCCCATTTGCCTTTCATTTGTCTGCCACTCTGGGTCCCTTTGGTCGCATGATTTTGCCTCTTACTTGTTTCCCATTTGCCTTTCATTTGTCTGCCACTCTGGGTCCCTTTGGTCGCATGATTTTGCCTCTTACTTGTCTCCGCTTTGCTTCATTTGTCTCCCATTCTGGGTCCCTTTGGCCGCATGATTTTGCTTCTTACTTGTCTCCCATTTGCCCTTCATTTGTCTCCCACTCTGGGTCCCTTTGGCCGCATGATTTTGCCTCTTACTTGTTTTCCCTTTGCCCTTCATTTGTCTCCCACTCTGGGTCCCTTTGGTCGCATGATTTTGCTTCTTACTTGTCCCCCATTTTTCCCCAAACAGGTTTACCTGTATGGGGCTTTTACTCTTTTGAAAAGGGTCGCTTGCCTTGGTCGGATGATTTTGGCTGTGTCTCCGGGCTTGCGTCCCTGTCTCCCACTCTGGTCTCCCACTCTGGGTCCACTTGGTCGCATGATTTCCTGTACTTGTCTCCCATTTGTCCTTCATTTGTCTCCCCTTTCTCTTCCATTCTGGGTCCACTTGGTGGCGTGATTTCCTGTACTTGTCTCCCATTTGTCCTTCATTTGTCTCCCCTTTCTCT
>VSDK01015163.1:65665-78552 GCA_009767595.1 Symbiodinium kawagutii
GTCGCATGATTTCCTGTACTTGTCTGTCATTTGTCTTTCATTTGTCTCCCCTTTCTGTTCCACTCTGGGTCCACTTGGTCGCATGATTTCCTGTACTTGTCTGTCATTTGTCTTTCATTTGTCTCCCCTTTCTGTTCCACTCTGGGTCCACTTGGTCGCATGTCTGTCATTTGTCTTTCATTTTTTTCCCTTTTCTGTTCCACTCTGGGTCCACTTGGTCGCATGTCTGTCATTTGTCTTTCATTTTTTTCCCTTTTCTGTTCCACTCTGGGTCCACTTGGTCGCATGATTTCCTGTACTTGTCTCCCATTTGTCCTTCATTTGTCTCCCCTTTCTCTTCCATTTTGGGCCCACTTGGTCCCATGATTTCCTGTATTTGTCTCCCATTTGTCCTTCATTTGTCTCTTGCTTCTCCCACTCTGGGTCCACTTGGTCGCATGATTTCCTGTACTTGTCTCCCGTTGGTCCTTCATTTGTCTCCCGCTTTTCTCCCGCTCTGGTCTCCCACTCTGGTTCCATTTGGTCGCATGATTTCCCGTACCTGTCTCCCATTTGTTCATTTGTCTCTTGCTTCTCTCTGACTCTGGCTCCACTTAGTCGCATGATTTCCTGTACTTGTCTGTCATTTGTCTTTTATTTGTCTCCCCTTTCTGTTCCACTCTGGGTCCACTTGGTCGCATGATTTCCTGTACTTGTCTCCCATTTGTCCTTCATTTGTCTCCCGCTTTTCTCCCGCTCTGGTCTCCCACTCTGGTTCCATTTGGTCGCATGATTTCCCGTACTTGTCTCCCATTTGTTCATTTGTCTCTTGCTTCTCTCTGACTCTGGCTCCACTTAGTCGCATGATTTCCTGTACTTGTCTGTCATTTGTCTTTCATTTGTCTCCCCTTTCTGTTCCACTCTGGGTCCACTTGGTCGCATGATTTCCTGTACTTGTCTCCCGTTGGTCCTTCATTTGTCTCCGCTTTCTGTCCTCGCTCCCTCCCATTTGGTCGCATGATTTCTCCTACTTGTCTCCCATTTGTCCTTCATTTGCCTCCCCCTTCTCTCCCGCTCTGGGTCCACTTGGCCGCATGATTTCCTGTACTTGTCTCCCATTTGTCCTTCATTTGTCTCCATTCTGGGTCCACTTAGTCGCATGATTTCCTGTACTTGTCTCCCATTTGTCCTTCATTTGTCTCCCGCTTGTCTCCCAGCCTGGGCGAATGGTTTCCGTCACGTGTGTCTCATTGTTTTCATTTGTCTCCCACTTATCTCCCACTCTGGTTTTATCGCGTGATTTTTCGCACTTGTTTCCCATATGTCTTTTATTTGTCTCTTACTTGTCTAGTCTACCGCTCTTGGTCTGGTTGGTCGTATGATTCCCTTCACTTGTCTCCCATCTGTCTTTCATTTGTCTCCCACTTGTCTCCCACTCTGGGTCCGGTTGGTCGCATTGTTTCCATTACTTGTCTCTCATTTGTCAGGTAAACTATCAGCATTGAGATACTTCAACGTTTATCATTTCCTGTTTGGGGTCAACGCTGGTATAATTCAGCTTCCAAGTTAATTCACCAGAGGGTTCAGGGTTTAGGGTTCACCTTTTTCAGTTAATTGACCAGCAAAAATATAGTGAGTCACTGTTAGTTGTGGTAGTCACCATGGTGCTTCACCTTTTTCAGTTGACCAGCTGGTTAGTTCCCTAATAATGGTTACTAACAGCTGCCCTAATGGTAACTACAGTTCGTAGGTAACTGGTTGTGGGTCAAACCCCGTACCCCTGGTTCCCCATCATTAACCATTGATTTCCTTGTTATTGTTGCTTATTCACCCCTTATATTATTGGTTGGTTAATATTGACCCATAGCCAACTAACCAGCTGGTTACAAACAGTTGCCTCATGGTGGTAGTCACCATGGCCAGGTGCGCGTCCTGAGCCGACGCTCCTTGGAGGAAGCGATCAACGAATTTCCACAGGACCAGCGCAGCGCAGCGGGAGCGCAGGGCCTGGGAGTTCTGGGTGTGGGGCCTCCCCAGGATTGAAGCGCAGTAGGTATCTTGTAATTGATGGGATTGAGAGAAAAATGTGTTTACTACATAAAGTTATTTGCAATAGCAGTTCAGTACTGTTATAAAGACATTGCAATTAATGTCATAATTCATATTAACAAGCTATGAAGATAAAAGGTGAGGTACCCCCAAAGTCACTATTTAACAATGATACTAGTTCCTAGTTCCTAGGTAACTTCTTCATTTCGGCGTGAGAACCACCAACGAACGATGGCTTAATCTTACCAGTTACCTCACCATTGGTAGCACTCCAGTGCCAGGAACTGGCCAGATTCGAAGAGTTGGCAGTACCTCAGCTGAGCAGGTGAAACTCTGTCACGGGACAAGCCCCAAGAAATCGATGACCTCAAATGGGATATGTCATGGACCCATGGACCCAGGGATACAGATGGCAATGATTTGTGATTCATGACTATCTATCCATCTACCTATCGATCTATCGATCTATTGACCTATCGAACAATCTTTATCTATATCGACATTTCTGTTTGTACTTCCTGAGAGAATATCTACATATATGTATGTACTGTAGATGTAGTGGCACATATGCAAATATACATATCAATGAGAGTATGCACCCGAACATGTCTAGCGTACTGTCATGCAATGTGAGACCATGTTATGCAATGCATTTTCATGCGGTGTATCTGATCTAACACAATGCAGGATAGTCTCAGGTATTGTCACCTGTCATGCAATACAATGTAAGATAATTTGATTTGATGTAATGCCTTGTTATTTTATGCTGTGTTGTGTTATCTGATATATGATGCGGTGTTGTGTTATCTGATGTATGTGTGCGTGTTGTGTTCTGTTATCTATTGAAGGTGCGCATACGTATGTGTTTCTTTCTATCTATATTAATATTTTCGTGTATATGTATATGATACTGTATATACATATATATATATATATATTTATACAATTATGCATATATATATATATATATCCATATGTTTGCACACACAAATAAATCTACAATGTCTACATATCAATATGTATATGTACAACATGGGAAACGTCTCCGGAGTTTCATGGACCTGTACCGAAGGATGTTGGACCCGTCATTTCCTGGGACCCGCCAAGCGGCGAAACGCTGCAATCTATGGCCTGCAGAAACGATATAGATCTATTATATATGTGCAAATGCATATGTAAACACGTGTATACATTCAATCGTGTGAACTAAATCACTTAAACAAGTGTATATGTATATACATATATACACATTTCAAATCGTATTTATCTTGGTAAATATCTTATACGCATGAGTGGACACACGTGTTCACCAAGTATATTGTGCTTGGCTGCTTGGACGTGCCTTGGGATTGCTTACCTGTTGGGCAATGAGGCAACTCGAAACCGCGTGTCTCTGGAGCGCCGGAATGGAGGACGCGCTAAAAGCTCAGAGTGCTCAATGGAACTTCGTCCAAGTTTTTGGACAGGTTGGTGGTTTCAAGCATTCTGATTTTTCACTGGTAATTGTCAACAGATGCTTGGTTGACTAGTATTTTTCATAGGGGTTGAAACTGCAAACCAGTTGATGTTTCTGTTTTCTTTGCCCAAAAAACGACATCTCAGGACGCTTGGTACATCTTGATACTCACAAGTTTGTTTCGCACACCCCCAGTGCTTCAATAGCAATTCTCAGTATTGTTCACATCCTGACACTGGGCAATTCTGCGGGGCGCAGGGCTTGGAAGCACAGACATGCCTCGGCTGTATCTTCAAATTTTGATGGCCGAACAGAAGCCAAATGTTAGTTGAAAATTTATGGTTCAGAATGCGGAAATGAATCCGAACAATTCAATCCGTATGAAGTATGGAGAATCAGTCCGTACTGATGGATAGGAATCTCTTGGTATCACTTGTTACCACCACTGAAGGGCCAATGAAGCAAGGCGAGGTGCAGGGCCCAGCCACACAAGGTTCGCCATTTGTGCAGCTTCTTCCAAGACTGCAAAGCGGAGTTCGCTGCAGCCATTGCGGACGACATGCAGGACACGTCCGCAGTCCGTGTGGCTCCGCCCAGAAACCAAACCGCTGTTTGTTCGGCGGATCGATGCAGGCATGTCTTTACATGCTGGTTGTATCCCAACCGACCAACGGACCGACCGACCGACGAACGAAAGCACCAACCAACCAACCAAATGAACATTTTTGATCAGGAAACTATCAATTTGCCAAACCATTTGTAGACAGCCCTGACTCTATTCAATATTCTCTGGTATTATCTCGTGAAAGGATGCATTGTTTGCTAGCTGTTTGTGATTGTTTGTTGACCCATTCTGATGCTATCATCAGATACCGACATCAGTGGTTGCTAGCTTGGCTGCTTGGTTGCTTGGGTGCTGGGTTCGTTGGTTGCTAGGTCAAGAGTTGTCACCACCAGGACAGACTCTTCACCACTGGACAAGCACGGGGCCCCAGCTGATGGAAGCACATGGCAGCGAGCCCATGGTGATGCCTCCCCACCGGTGGTCAACTCTCAGGGTGGAGATCTCGTGCCGTTTTCGTGTTGGATGGTCACACCGAGGTAGGTGGCTTATGGACATCCCTCATTCCCATAGCCCTGCAGCACCAGCAAAACAGGTCGCTCCTTCAAGTCTAGGCCGACACATGCAAGAACACATGAACACGAACACAGACAACACACTTTCTGCTGTTTACAGTGTTGCACATGGCGCATCATTCGTGACGGGGTACATTAAGACCTTTATTTCCGTGAGTCCCTTGTCATTCACAATTTGGGATTGCCAACCCTTTGCTCCACGAGAGCCACTTCTTGACATACGCTACTTGGACCTACTCGGGTTGAGAATCCAAAGGCAGTCCAGCTTTTTTCCTATAAATCAGAAGGGCTTCTGTAGATTTTGGGGAATGAGTTTGTAACAAGCCAAATGCAGCAAAGTCATCGTAACTCTGGAGTTTGGGTGTTTGTCATCCGGAGTTTAAGGAATGATGATTGTTGGTGATTATATTCCCCTGAAAGTTTACCATTCTTTCCGTCATGAATCAACAAATTATCCGTTTCCAAATCATCTAGTTCTGACGCCTAATTGGCTGAATTCCAGTGACTAAGAACGATTGATAGTGGTTATTGTTGGTAAAAACGTCAGTGCATGATGATTTCACTAGTGAGGATGATTGATCACTAACTGTTAGTATCATCATCACAAGTCCTTGATTTAAATCAATGATTGATCATAAGTAGCTTAAGAATTGCTGACTAGTTCATCATGAACCATTGCTATTCATAGTTGTTGTATAATGGTTGTGCTATATAAGCATCTTATGGTATTCACCTTAAGTATTCTTGGTGATTGATGGCCATCAGTCGTTCGACCTTGGTCATTATTCACCGGTTTTTCATGATTATTGGCCATGGATTGCATTTTTTGTTCATCATTGGTTGTTAATGGTTGTGTTCTACATATTCTATGGTATTCATTATTGGTTCATTATTGGATATTGATGAATTCCATATTCTAACCAATGATGATTCAACCTTGGTTAATATTCACCTTAATGATTGGTTCATCATTGGTTATTAATGGTCAAACCTCCCCAGCCACAATCAGCGGTTCAACCCAGGCGCCTCTCTCTGCAGGTGATCTGCCATGAAGCAACGGAACATAACTCCTTGGCCTCGGGGCCCAGCGCGGGGTAGCAGTGGTGGTGATTGTTCAGTAGTGATGGCCTCCCAGTCGTGGTACTAGTGGTTGTTTTTACCAACAGTAGTGGTGATTTACCTTCAAAGCCTTAATCTTTAACCCAAGTGGTGAAAAACTGAGCTTTGAAACTTGGGTTAAAGACTAAGGCAAAACAGGGAAAGTCAATACTCTTGATGGTGATGAAGTGGTGCCTTGCCACTGATGAGAACTGGGGTTGTTACTGTAAACGGTTAATAACTAGATGATAATTGGTGGTTTCTCAAACCAGGGGTACCCCCTATCATCCAATATTGACCATTTAGAGCAATAATCCATCCATTTTGGGGTTCCCAATTTTGAGCAACCCCCAAGCTGGTGAATGATTCACTGCTGGTGGTTAAGAGTGGCTTAAAAGCTGTCTATTGGGATGAATAAGTTGGTCAATGAGGCATTAACGATGGTTAATAAGTAATGGTTGAGAAATAGTGGTCGATATAACTGGTGAATGATCGGTAAGGATGGTTTCATACCACCTGATTTATAACCAACAATAGCCAAGCAGCATGGATGATTAGGGATGATAACCAACAAGAATCCCTGTGCGGCTGGCTGGTTCTTAATACAGGATTATACCACCTGATTTTTGATGGGTGCAACAATCCATGATGGGAATTCCCGATAAAATCAAGAATTGGAGGTGCTTTCGCGACAGATGCTTGGCGGCTTTAAATTCAGATGTTGAATTCAGCAAGCTACGTGGACATTAGTTTTTCAAGCCAGGCCAGAATTCAGTTTTGCATTTGGAGATTCATTTTCTGCAAACTCTTTCATCCGTGATGCAGAATATGTTTGTAGATGTAGAGGTCTGTATAGAGACACGTGTGCTTGGAGGTCCATAGACATATTTTGGGTTGCACATGTCACATGCACATATTTTTTCTTATGTATTCCATATGTTACAATTTGTCAATAAGACAAGGGCACACTGTCCACCATGATCTTCTCCCCTCGCCAGAAACATCTCACGCTGTGCTCGCTGAGTTCCTGATACATCAGGGTGCTGCCGCAGTGTCTTGCGAGGGGAAGAAGGCCACCGGTTTCGTTGCGCCTGGGGGGGGTTGGCGCCGTGAGCATCATCCTTTGGTTGGGGGTTGACCTTGCCACGGGTGAAATGATCGTTGGAAACTCAAAGGAACAGAAACACATGGAGTTTCTATCTATGATTTTGTGACATTTTCCAATTACTTCTATCACGACAGGAATGATAATGGAACAACACTGGTTCTGCTGACACCGCTAAGCACCTGTGATTGTTGGGCAGTGGACCGCTACACATTGCAGACAAGAAATCCGAACGGATCGACTCTTGCACATTTGACTCAAGACTCAAGTGATCTACAGCATTCCCCTATCATTCCAGTGATATCATTTCCCTGATCCTCCAAAGATGGCCTATCGGTCGCTTGTGTCGGTGCTCATGGTGACACTGGCGATGCCAGTCGCCGATGCCGCCGGTGCTTGTGCCACTGCATGGGGCCAGTGTGGTGGCACAGGCTGCTGGCAGGGTCCAACGTGCTGCGACCATGGTTTCAGCTGTTCTCAACTCAACTCTTGGTACTCGCAGTGTGTGCCAGAGGGACCACAAAAACCAGAGAAACTTTCAGAGAAACCAGAGCACATGGAGGAGAACATGCAGGAACTGGAGGGGGATGTATGCTACAACATGTTCAGCGAGCTGAGTTTCAACAGCTTGGTTCAGTCATTCCCCAACAATCCTGACAGTCAAGCCACTGCCTATGTTGATTGCAAACTCTGTAGCCAAAGTGGAATGCACTGCGTTGCCAACATCCACGGTGGTCGAACTCAGCTGATTGCTTCACACATTCACCTGGCCTCTGATGGTGATGGTGAAAATGGCTCAGGCCCTCCGGTGATCAATTTCTGCGGCAGCAATGATCGTGGTATGATTTTGGATGGCAGCCCATACAAAACACCATGCGCCCATTACAAGAATGGTGAGGCATTGATGAACGACATGCAAGGCGACTTCATCCAGGGGAAGCAGAATGCTGGTTTCACGTTAGGCTCAAGGCTTAAGGACATTGCCTCCAACCCTTCCAAGTATTACTTCAACTTCCATTCCATTGCCAGTTGGACACATTGGCAGCTTGAGGGCAAAGGTCCAGTTGGCATGTGCCGCGGCGTCGTGCAATTGAGCCGGAGGCTTGCAGAAGATGTGGACGTCTCGAGCAGCTTTCTTGTGTAGGGTTGTTGCAAATCCTTTTGCGGTTATCAGTTCGTTGTACAGTACGCACATCAACTGCATGTGTTTTCTGAAACTGTTTGAGCTCCTTTAGCGCAATGTGTTGCATCCAATGAAATTGATCTGGTGATTGTTTTTGCCCCATCATGTGAAACCCAAGGTGGGAGTGTGTCCTGTCCCTGTATAGCAGACGCCCTCTTGTGCAAGAGGAGTCGGAGGATGTGAGGGCACACGTTATCTGATCACCAAGTGCATGGAAAAATACAACTCGTGCGCTGCCAAGTTTCAAACGTGGTCAGACTTAGCGCATGCTCTTCGGGAGACGATTCTGGGGCAATCCGTTGAGCGGTGGTGAACACCCAAGACTTGTAGGGCGGCATTCTCATGTGATAAACCCTCGCTACTAGGTACACAGTGGTACCCCGGCATTGCACAAACTGACCGATATATGTAGATATACACAGTATAATCATATCATATCATATATATATATATATATATATATATATATGTATGCATTTATATACATTGTATTTCGTTGCAGTATAGTACATGCTATTATATATATTGTATCAGATAATCATCGATGAACTCTATTTGATTGAATTATACTAGATTCGATTATATTTGCTTATACTTGATTATATTTTATTTTGATTGTATGCTTTTCTAGTATTGTATATGATATATATATATATATATATATATATCTATATATATATATAGTGGTTTCTCAAAAATAGGGCTACCCCAAAAGCAGCCACTATTAGTCATTTATAGTACTAAACCAGCCATTTTTCGGGTCCCCTATTTTGAGAAACCACCATATGATGTATATATATATATATAATATGATCTTTATATATTTATATATATATATACATTTATAGCACTATATTTGGGATAGCAAGAAGTCGCAGCAGATCTCACGAGCGAGTTCGCAGGTCTCAGACCTGAAGAGCGGCGACATTTGCGGCGAGTTGGTGCCTGGGCGACGTTCCCTTCGCTGGTGGTTGTGGCCGGCATAGCGGAAGCCAACCCAGGATGGAGATAGATATGGCCGTCCATATGAACCAAGCAACAAATCGATGAACATCCCTAGTGTTAGATCAGTGACGGGAGTCATTTGAGTGGATCATTTGATTCTGAACTTGCTGGCAACTCGATGCTGTTGAAGAAATGGGCGAATCCACAGCCTGGTTGGTTGGCAGGGCCGCAACAACCTGCCATGGGACCCGTGAGAAAAAGCAACCAGCTCCTCAATGACCTGCATCAATGAACGATGCTTAAGCTGCTGTAGCACCAGTAGTTTTACAATCATTCTCATCATAATCATCAATCATCAAAATCCATCTAATGAATCTAGTCAATCTAATGAATCTAATGAATCTAATAAATCCAATGAATTCTAATAGACCCTAGTTTGATCTAGTCAAATCTTATCACATGTCATCAAATCCAAGGATTTGTACAATCATCTAATCATCAAACATCACCAACGATCACATAGTGGTTTCTCAAAATAGGGTACCCCTAAATCATCCTTTGTTAATCATTGAAAAATATTGGGCTCCCTATTTCGACAAACCACTGCATGGTTCCCAGCTGGCGCACGTTTTGGTCACCCAGGTAGCTCTGGGCTTATCTCCTTTGGCAACTGCCACTGTGACCGCTGTTGAGACGTGCTTCGTGCAGGCTGGGATAGACATCTCTTCACCATCCTTTGGTTGACGGTGAGTGGATGCTACCAGGTTGAAAACGATGAAAATGATCCATGATAGCCAGATGGTCAACTTTGGTTGAGAGATGCTGATTAATGCATACCCCGGATTAATCAACCCCCCCGATAGGTCAACCAGGTCAACAAGGTCTGACCATACAGGTAAAAAAGTGAACACCCCTGAAAAATAAACCCCCAGAGATAAGAGATGAGAGAAGGAAGAGAGCTGTGTGCTTGGAAAATGAGCAGCACTGAGCACCTGAGCCCGGGGGAGTGAGCAGTGAGGGTGGCCCACCTATGAGACCACTAGCCATGAGAAGTAACTAGATTAATAAGGGTTTTTATTAAAACTAATCTAAAACTAATTAAACAACAAAAAAAACACAAAAAAAAAAACAAGGGATCCAGAGGGGTTTGATTAACTAGGGGGGATTTTTGGGTGAACTTATCTTATTTGGGGGTGAAATCAGCACCTAATTAACTTTAGTAAGGACCAGGGTCCAGGGCTGAGGAGGGGTATGATTAACTAGGGGGGGTTTATTAATCCTGACTATGCATTACCTGTATTCCATAGTGGTATGGTTGAGATGATAGCCAGACGGTCACCTTTGATTATAGTTGGCCCCTTCCTGCTCATGTCAGACTAGCGAAACTCTACGGGGAACCTTTGCATTTGAGGGGAGGTGTTCGCCAATGATCATGCGCAACCAATGCAGAACCCGGTGGATTTCATGTTCTCCAGCTAATTTTTACGGGTGAAGACTCCAGAAAAATCCAGTTTCACTTTCCAGCTGGTTTTCATGTCTGAAAATGGAACATCTGGGATACAGCATTTCTGATCTTCGACTGCTGCCTCAGAGAATCTGGATAATCATCCTATTGGCTTGCAGATTGTTGGGACCATTTCGCACTTGGGTTATGCCTTCATTTTTGGACATCACCAGATTGAAATCCATGGAAAGCCTAGGGACAGCGGGGTCTCCCTGGTCGAACCGTCATGAGGAGCTCCCGAAGAAGAAATTGTTGGAAGTCGTGGAAAGGTTCCCCGAGCAGCGGCAACAATTCAGGTGTGGGACTGGCACTGGTGGGGGCTGGTGGGGGCGGTGGTGCTGTGGGGGCGGTGGTTGGATATCACGAAACACCTTGGGGTGGTGATGGCCAATCCGGTGCTGCTGCCAGTGAAATAGCATAGAATATTTGCGAGATCAAAAACCAGGGGTTGAACTCAGGCAGATCAGTGCGGATGTTGGGATGCATTGATTGTGGACCCATTCAGCGACGAGCGTACAGCATGGGGTTGCTCCTCCACAACTTTGTATTGCTGCCGTTGGTCCCATAACCTGGAGAAGGCCTCCAGATTTCGAAATGCTGATGGCCATGCGATAAAACTTGGTAGCGGTTGCCAACGCCCCGTAGCCCGGCTGTCCACATCCCAATCGAGGACAGCGTAGTCGACTTGTTGTGATGTACACTATGATCCTTTTTTTCTGAATAGTTGGCTGACCAACCGGAACAAGTATGAGCCATTATCAACGAGGGCCCTGATCAGCTTATGATAACCATCATTAGCCTTTTGTCAAGCTATCATATCCTATTGTCAAGCTATTCTTGACCGATACAAAACCCTTCTTCACCACTCACAGATGAGGTTCCCCAGCTCAACAGCTTCCGCTATGCCATAGGCACCTGGCTGCCTTGCGAATGGAGTGGAAGCAACTTGGACGCCAGCAGTGCCCTTGCGGTGTCCTTGCCACGATTGCTTCGCACGGGGTGAAGGTGTGGGCGCATGGTTCGGTAATCCAGAATATCCACTGGCAGGTTAATAACCTTTGTTGGTTCACTGCCTGGTTTTTGATCGTCAATAGTCATGTTGACAATAGAGAATACGAACCAGTCAACTAAATTGTTGGAGCACACATGGTTATTTGTTTGGCAAGGTGTATCTTCCATGATTTTTTACTTGGGTATACGGTATCCACCAGCTTAGCCAAGTGGCAGCCATGTAAGGATATGTCCAAAAAAGACATTTGTTGACTGTTCTTTTGTTGGTCATCAACCATTAGCATGTTGTTAAGCACCAGTTGAATCATCACTCTGATTCATCACGAATAAACACTATGGATCAACGTTGAAGATCTGGTTCTTTTACATTTTGATCGAGCTTGCCGACACTTCTGAAGCAAACCCGTCAGCTCGTGCGCTTCTGCTCAGGCATTCCCTGCAGGAGCTGCAGATGTTCCCCTGGCACTGCTCCTCAGTGCTTTGCGCTCTCTTTTGCGCAACTTTTCCCAAATCCCAGGTGTGCAATGTACATGGGGTCCATGAGGTGCATGGATATCATGGATATCATGGAGATTTCCCACCTCAGGCTGTACACGAAGAAACGATTTCCCCCAGTTTCACAAGCCATAGCCCTACACCAAGACGTTGGGGCCAGGGGCTGCCCCAACAACGACGCCCAGGGTGAGCAGTTCCGCGATGGCCAACATGTTGGAGCGGCTGATGACGCGCTGGGTAGCGGCCTCAACGGGTTTGATCACGTCACCAGGGGGCTGGAAACCAGGAGAGGAGAAAGGGTCATTTATGGGATGTGAAGAGCCACATATTGACCCACAGCCAAAGAATAAACAGATTTCTTGTTCGCTTTTTGATTTGACAGTCAGTACCTCCTGCTTGATCTGAAGTCAGTTCTGGTGGCGGGGCTTCAATTCTCCAGCTCAGATGGGTCCAAAAAAGGGTGGTTTATTGGCAACGCTTGGCCGTTTGGTTGATGAATATGGTGATTAGCTCCATGGCAACTGCCAAACTTCACCTACCCCAAGACATGAAGGGATGACGGGATGACAGACCGGTTTGCCAACCACAAGTTGTTAGTGAAGTCTTGATAGACGATGTGTTGGAGCTCATGTCACGCACCATTTCTCTACAGGAGCTGCCACCCATGGTGACAGCTTGCACCGCGCGGATGGCCCCACCGATCGCTGAGATCTTCTTTCAGGGCGATGAGATTGTGACCCAAGATCAGCCGGGCGACAGCCTCTTCATGTCACGCTGGCGACAGCTTGGGTGCCCTTGTGTGGTGGGGGCGTTTGATCGTTGGCAGCGATTTTGGGTTTGGGAGCTGTCCTAGTGACTTGTTGTCCTCCTAGTCCTTGTTGTTGTTGTTGTTGTTGTTGTTGTTGTTGTTGTTGTTGTTGTTGTT
>VSDK01015163.1:86024-103402 GCA_009767595.1 Symbiodinium kawagutii
AGCCTCAGCTTCAGCCTCAGCCTCAGCCTCAGCCTCAGCCTCAGCCTCAGCCTCAGCCTCCTCCTCCTCCTCATCATCATCATCACCATCATATACTTCACAATCCCCAGCATATTAATCCACCCCTGTAGCTTGTGGACAACACCTGGAGATAAGTTTGAGTGGCGATAGGTGGGTTCTAACAGATTCTAACATAGGCGGCTGACCAGGTCTTGGGGGATGTAGTTGTTGTTCGATACGTATAGACATAGATCTGTGTTTTTTGTCAATACGATTCAACACGTATCTAGATTGATCTATCTTAACCACTCTTCATCCCCACTGGCTATCTGGATTGAACCATCTTGAGCTCGCTAGTTCTATCTTTGGCTACAGAGGATCTGTTCTATCAATCTTGAGCTCACTAATTCTATCTAGATTGATCTAAACAGCTGGTTTTTTCGTTTCCAGATCTGTCCATTTTTATAAAATCACCAGCCTATGGTGTCCTTCCGCCAGGGCGCCTTAGATGTCCTGGTCTTGAAGGAGGCACGGCGCTCGCTGAGGCTTCTGCTGCTAGCAATGCTCAACTTTTTCAGTGAATCCATGGTTAACAATGGGTATCACATGTCAAGAACCACTAGGACTTGATGTCGTTCTCCTCCTCCTGCTTCTTCTTCTTCTTCTTCTTGTTGTTGTTGTTGTTGTTGTTGTTGTTGTTGTTGTTGTTGTTGTCAACCATTATTAATCAGCATTCTTCACCACTACTAACCCTTACCATATGACCCTTGTCAACCCTTAACCACCACCTGGTTCCACCACTCCAGGGCGCCCCGTTCCGGGCCGTTCCATCGCCGCCAGGGATCCAATGTCAAGGTCAACGAGCTGCCGGCTGGCAGCGTCATCGGGGAAATCGCAGCGCCTCGGTGGTGGAAGCGATGGCTGGGTGTCGTTTTGTCGCCAGATGCAGCCAGAGAACCATGGGTGACCTAGACTTGGATAAGTTCGCCAACAAAACTATAGGGAAAACGTGCTGGTTAATGATGGGGGAACCAGGGGTACACGAAAAACCATAGCCAGATGACTTGGCTTTAGACTTTAGCTAGTTATTGATGATAACTAGCTTCGAAATGACGAGATATGAATTTGCTATCAAACTAGGGAATGGCTAGATGACTTGGCTTTTGGGTTATTGAATAGGGTTGCTAGGGTCAATGACAACCAGTAATAGATGATAACTAGGTTAGATAACCCATGGATAACGGGTTGAATGATGGTTAATTGCCCATGGATATGATGATAGTTAAAAGATGATAACTAGATGATAACAAGTAATAGATGATAACCATAGGTTAATAGATGAGAACCATGGATTAATAGATGAAAGCCATGGGTGAAAGAACCAGTAATAGATGATAAGTACTGTAGGAATACTGGGTGGTTAGATATGGCTATGGGTCAAGCAGTTAGCCAACAATGATAGGGGATAAGTTCACCAACAAAACTATAGGGAAACCAGGGGTACAGGGTGAACTGACCCATAGCCAGATGACTTGGCTTTAGCTAGTTCTTAATAGATGATAACTAGGTTCAAAATGACGAGAAAGGATTTTGTTATCAAGCTAGATAATGAGGGTAAACAAAAACAAGCAGATTTGCTGAGAAGACGCATCAAATTTACGAGGGGAGACTGCACGTTATGGTTCAAGGGGGCGTCAATACATGTGAAGATCCTACATTTGTTTGTTTTGGCCATGCATTATAAAGGCTAGCTGGGAAACTGGCGCCGGACTGCTTCAACCATCAGCAGTGACATTCCCTGGTTGCTTCAACCATGAGCGCAGCCAGCAATAGCAGCAGCTTCAGAACAAGGGACTCACTACCGGCGTGAAAATATAAATGCATATATCCCCACACATTCATTCATACACTTGTACACATAGAGGCACAAGGAATGCTTCTACAGAATCGGGCACTGCATAGAATACAGTGTAATCCCACCATTGAGACAGGATTGTAGAGGGGATGTAGAAGGTCATGGGTAGGTAGAATCTGATGTGTGCTTATCCCTTTACGATGAAGGGTTCAGATAGTCCTGAGCCTCCGAAATCGATGAGAGTGGTTGATGATTCTCCAAAAGACCTGGTGGGTCCTTGTGAGGTATCAATAGTTGTTGGTTCTGGTTTGATCATCGCTATTTATTTGGCCGGTGTTTGGGAGGGAGTGATTGGAGCCACGGGTATCCATATTTACCGGGGGAGTGGTGCCAAGAGCTACCAGAAGTGTTCCAACCAAATGGTAGTATATCTAACTCAACTATTGTTATGATATGGTTGGTTAGATATACTGCTTGCTTATAGTATATCATCTAACAACCGTCTAACTCAAACTCAACCAAATGGTAGTATATCATCACTATTGCTATCATCACACGTATTTGTTGATTGGTTGGTTGTGATTTGTTATAATTCTGACCAGCAGCAAGAAATTTGAATTATTGATTGGTTGGTTATTGATTGGTTGGTTGTTGATTGGTTGGGTATTGCCAGCAGTTATTGATTGGTTATTCATCCTGGTGATTTGTTGCTAGTTCTGAACGCTTGGTGATTCTGAACGCATGCGCCACGATGCGCAGCTGTGCAGGTCTTGGGCTTGGCCAACCACCGAACTGCGACGTTGCGAGCACAGAAGGCAAGGCGTTTTTGTGCCCAGATCATGGTGAGTCCCAACGTCAGAACCGTTGGTGGATAGGGGTACACAGTGCGTACATTGGTTATCTAAGTGGTGGCAATCACTTCTTGAAATATTTTTTAAACAATTGTTAATGATTAAGAATAGTTCAACGATAGTTGGTCAACGATGGTTGGTCAACGATGGTTGGTCAACGATGGTTGGTCAACGATGGTTGGTGGATAAACATTTCTTGGTAATACCTTTGTCGGTTGGATGAAACCAGAGTTTCCGATGGATTTTCAGGCATATAAAATGGCGAATTGGTTGTGGCTCAAACTCCTCGCAGATGGGATAGTACAGGACCCGGGAGGTCCCGCATGAATCGCAACTTGACCAGAACTCGGGAACGGATGATTGAGTGGGAGCGAGTTGGAGCAACCCTGAACAACCTTGAGTGGTGCAACCCCTTGAGTGGTGCAACCAAATGCTACTCAGACCTCCAGCTTCGTAGTAGTGTACCAGCTCCAGTCGCGCAGGTGTGTTTGGTCCAAGTACTGCATCGACCGATCTTGATGAAGTGACCTGCTCGCCTGCACCGGTGGACTCTGGATGAACTGGTGATGGGTTGATCAACTACCATCAACTGTTGATTGTTATATCATGATGGTTGATGGTGAGTAGTGACTAGTGCTTGGTGATTTTTATCCATGATTTTAATTGGTAGTCATGGAACTAATTTCTTTGCGGTTTGACGACCGCCTTTTTTGGACCATAACGAATATTAGGAATAGTTCGTTGATCGGTCGGTGCCAGTCACGCTACTGCCAGTAGTATTTCAGCCTTTTTGAAAAGCATGGAAACCATACCTATGAAACGAAAAGAACATGGAAACCATGCATGAAAATGTGATTGTCTACATCGATGTTAGTTTATCTTAGTTCCATTGAAACCAACACATTCGATGAGATTTTCTCAACCCAAAGGGATATAACATGATCAATCCAATGATAATGAAGGTACGTACCAATCCCCTTCATGAAGCACCGTTGATATGCTCTTTGTTTTCATTTTTTGCTTTGGATACACCACTGGATATTCAATTGATTATCCAAGTGGCCCATTGGTTATCGCTTGATTTTACTTTTACTGCTTGAGTACACCCTTGGACTAAACCAATTCATTGATTATACCATTGCTTTATCATTTCTAACATGGATCATGCCATCCTTACCATCCTGAAGCATTTACCTCTGCAAGTATATCCATGGGCTGCCAACCACCAACACCAATAGCTTCCCGGAGTCACTAGGGCCTGGACCTGGCATTTTTTTGAGGTACTTGAACGAGTTCCCACGGGAGATTGCCACCTTTCAAGAGGCGTGTTTCGGGCCCTGTTTCGGTGATTTTCGCGGGTGAAGTTGGTCAATTGATGGGTAATGATGGGCTGATTGGTGGACTTGATCGATGGCTTGGTTATAAATCGTTGGTTTATGGTGGCGATGTTTGATGACAAGAGCCAGTTGTTGGGACCGAGGACGGGTGGGCGTCGTCATGGTTTATCCTTGACCAGTTTGCGTCCCATTGCTTGGAAATCCGAAGATGTGGTGACCAACGTGCAGTTGGTCCGATATCATCCCAATGATTCTGGCCATTCCCACTTGGAGGCCCCAGTGCTTGCAAGCGGTTACCAAGCATGGCTAAGCCCGGGTAGTTCGCCTTAGGGTGGCCCTTCCCATAGTGATGACATCCCATTCCTGGAGCCCGCTGCACATCCCAGAACTCCCAACAGTTCACCTGTGGCACTGGGAGGTGGGTGCCTCTCGTTTGGCAAAGAGCGGTGTCTCGAAGAACATGCTGTTCCCTCAGCAGGTGCGACTCGCGGGTGGTGGATTGTGAGCGCCAGGCGTATTGCAAATTGGTTGGTCGGTCGGTTGGTTTGGTTGTGTGTTGGTTTGAATCCACCCAGCTTCCTGACAAGGACGAACACCATCCATGAGATCCAAGAACAAGGATCATTGTTGTTTTATCTTCCCCTTGGCAGTTGGTGCTGTTGTAATCTGGGGACCCCCTCCAACAAACCGTGGTTAACAGGGAAAAAAGGGGGCGGTACATGGAAGACTGTCTGGGGAAGGGATTGTCATTATCAGTGATTTGCCACCACTAGTCAATCAACAATTGGAATCTATTGGAAACATTGTGAGGAAAAATGGTCTGGGTGGTAATCATGCCGTCCATCAATCAACTACTTCGTCAACTACTTCATCAACTATTTCATCAACTATTGGTCAACTATCTCAACTGATCATATCTAAATCTCAACTACTGGTCATTGATCATATCCAAATCTCAACTGATCAATCAACTCCAACTGATGGCCGTGGCGGCACAAGGGCTGTCCTGGCAACCGTGGCGGGGACCGGCCCTTTGGGGAGGTCCTGTTTCGGGAGTGCAGCGCAGCTTTCTTGGAGGAACTCTGTCTCTCGGCTCCTGAAATTTCCGTGGATTTCCTATGGGCAATTTCTGTGGATCCACAGGTTCAACTGGGTTTTCGATAGATTTTTCAGTTCCACAGGTTCAACTGGGTTTTCGGCAGGTTTTCAGCGGATTTTTTCTAGAATGGGTTTTCAGCTGGTGCTTTTCCACCGGGTTAGTGGGTTGGGAAACCGCAGTGATCTGGGAGTTGCTTGCCGGCTATTCACCAGCTGATTTTCAAGATTGAGGATGAACTTGCAAACAAAGCAGGATGATCTTTCAGGAACTACTTGGGGCTGAATGGTAACTATAGCAAGTCGCTGGGTCATTTCTTCGGATGATCGTGGGAGGCAAGTGGTACATGACTGAGGTGTACACTGCAACGGCTGTTGTTGATTGATATGCTGATGATCAAGTATCAGCGATGATTAGGCATTGAGCAAGATGTTCTAAAGCATTGGTAAGAATTGTTCTTTCAATTGCGTTGGTTGTCAATTGATAACGCTGGTGAAATTCCAACAGCCACATGGTCCTCAATCCTCTAATGACAACACTCATGCGAACAACAACAAATTCTATGTACTACTATAGTAAGTATCTGCCGTACCCGAGAAGTTTTGATTGCTCTCCATTCATTTCTTGCGATCTTTTTCCAGGAGAGGCATCTCTACAAGGCCACCTACAACACATGGCGCCCACATGTCGTTGTAGCAACACTTGCCGTGAGGCAAGCAGCTGCAGCGAAAGATCATCTTTCCGGGACAAGTCATTGTGGAGCAAAACGCAGAGAGTCAGGACCCGAACCTCCGACGTTCAGCGGAGCGGAATGGATAGACATCTGCATTTCGGATGTGCCAAAAGAAGCAGGAGTGTAATGCAAATGCAGATTTCAAGATACTATACACTTCATAATGTTATGACTATAGCAGATAGATCAAAATTTCCAGGCGCATTTTTCTTGACAAAGCCAGGTGTGCCTAGTTTTGAATGTTGCGGGTTTCTCCTCCACGGCCACAGGAAATGTATGCCATCGCACAGGGAGAAGCATTCGTGCCTCAGCTTGATCCTACCCTTAGTTAACACCCGACACAGTGGGGGAGTACTCTCCAGTTTGCTTGGGGAAGAGTTTCCATTCAACATCTGATTAGCAGCTGGTTAAATAATGTTACAACCTACCTAGCAGCTAGTTGTGTCATAATCGCGTTGACAGTCATAGCCTACTTGGTTCCATCATCCCTTGTAGCCTACTAGTTATAGCCTAGTTAGTTCACTGTGATATTATAGCTAGGCTATAACCTAGTTAGTAGCCTACTAGTCATAGCCTACTAGTTATAGCCTAGTTAGTAGCCTACTAGTAATAGCCTTGTAGCCTACTTAGTTACATCATGACTTGGGTCAATTCACAGCTTCCAACTGTCCCAGTCAGCTGTCCAGCTCGGCACCGCCCGAGGTCGAGAAGGACGGCAGGCACATGTCCGCGCTGCTGGAAGGCTCGGCCTTTGGTGAAATGGCCGTTCTAGGCCTCACCAGTGGGCAGTCGGTGACCATCAAGGCTGGGCGCCGCACGTGTTTCTTGGGACGACGATAAGCAAGGTTTGCTTCGCTGGGGTTTTACTGGTGTGTTGGTGCGCTTGTTTCTCTTGTTTCCCTTGTTTGTTTCCCTTGTTTCGCTTGTTTGTTCGATGGTTCGATCGTTTCTTTGATTGCTTGATGGTTTGTTTGTTTTGGCCCAGCAGCGGAATGCCTCAACGTTTTTTGGGGCATCGTTGTTTCTTGATGTTCTTGTGAGGTACTTGGTGGTGACGTTAAGGACGGACCCCAAAAGCAGCTGTTGAGATTCGTCCTTGATAACATGATCACTTGGCATGTGAAGCTGGTGGTTCAATCAGGTCAATGGCAGATCCGTATCAATAAATCCATGTATTTGATGGTAAATCACCGGCTATTTAAGGTAAACTGGGGGTGTTTCATTAATGTGGATCTGCCATTCCTCAGCATGGCTTGTCTGAATTCCCTAGCTGAGCGATAATTCACATTTTTTGGTATTTCTTTATGAGGCTGTCGTGAAGCAGCTTCTGAACCATGGCAATTGGCAATGGGCATCTATCGACATCGGATGACTACAATTCTTGACCAACAGTAGTCGACCAGAATTCATCATTGACAATGACAGTCTGGTAGTTGACCAATGACATTCTGATTGACGTCTATTGACATCGTTAGTCGACCAAACGGACCAACCATGAGAATATGTATGCATATATATATATATATGTATGAAAGTAAATATCATATACTGAATTTATATGATCAATAATTCATGATGTGGTTTTGTATTAAAGCACTATATATCAAAGCATACGAACAAGATCAACCTGTTTGGGTCTTTTCATTGCTAGGCAGAACGAATGTGCGACTTGCAGTACTTGAACTCCTACGAGTCTCGGTTGCTGATGCCTGTTGCGGTGGGTACTCATCAATCTATAGAGCACTTATATAGGTGTAAATAGATGAACACACAAATGAATACATAGATAAATGAATAAATGAATAGATCAATCGAGGAAAAAAACACGCAAATGAATAGGTAAATACATTGATTAATATACAAGATTACATATGGGGACAATGTTGATTGTACTGCTTTCAGTTGATGGTAACGATGAACATAGCCAGCATAGCTACACTCGCCATGAAGCACATCATCAAACCATTTTTTTTCAGCTATAGCTACACGCAATGACACACACACACACACACGCATAAATGCTCTTCTGTATCTATGTATATAGCTACAGTTTTTGTCTCAAATGGCCACTAGCTATAGGAACTGTGATATGGATACCATAGCTGGCTTTACTCAAGCCAACAAGTTCTCAACCCTTGGCTACAAGTTCACCAAGCAAGCGGGTGTCTCAGATTCCAGTGCATACAGAATGGTGGTTGATCGTGGACAACATCAAATAACAACCAAAAAAAGATGCGTGGTAGACTATAAATGACTTGTGCACCAACAAACCTGATTTGGCTAGTTGATAATTGCTATTGCCAATCATTGATGTTCGATTTGGAGAGTATCCTGTTTTATCGGCATTCAGCAACCTCACAATGATTCTGGATTGAAAGATGCACAATCAAGGTTTAGCAGGTGGGCCCAAATAATACAAACCCACTGATAAATGCTGTTCATCATCTACCATTCAGGGGGGGGCTACCCAAGAGTTGTGTTCGCCAAGTTAGCTACCATTGCGCGCAAGCGCATACTTTGATACTTGTTGCTCATCTCTCCGTGGTGGTTTCTTAAGATAGGGGACCCCCAAGTTATGGTCGGTTTATTACTATAAACGGTGACTTAGCAAAGGATGATAACTGGGGGGTCCTCTATGGCTTGAGAAATACCCCTGTTGCGATAGCTATTTGAGGTGTTTCTCTAGGCAGAGGGGTACCCAACCTCATCATCCAATATGAATCATAGTAACCAGCCATAGCGGCGCCACCGGGTTTCCAGGTCCGGGATCACTGGGATCTGCCCCCGGGGGCCGGAACCATCCCAGGATTTGGAGACCGTCTTAGGCGACTTCCCGCAGGACAAGGCGTCGGAGCCTCGGAGCCCAAGGGCGAACCAGGGCCGCCTGGTGGACAGGTAGATGGACAGTCACCATTCGCCACGGGGTTGTAGTGTTATGTTATGGTTATATGTATCTAAATCATGTATTTATATGCATGCGTGCATCGGTACAAACGTCAAAAAAGTATTGGCATTCACATTCATTCCTATTTTGCATTGATGTACGAATGTATACAGGTTTATGTATACATTGGTCATGCAGAATACCATATGCTAGAGTTTGCTATGGTTCAGGCATAGAGTGACACGTGCATACACATGTCAGTATATGACACTACACAAGCAGTTACACTGATGCCTATCAGCATGTACTAAGTCTGCCAACATGTACCAGTATGTCCTAACATTTCCCTGCATGTACTAACATGTGGCACAATTACGAAAGTGTTCGATTTGACATATGTACTGTGTCTATAGAGTTATTTCTGCGTCACACGTACGCGTATTGTATGAGTGTTTACTTGTATGCACATATACACAGGGGCGACCGGCTACGACCTCTCTTTTGAACCAAGGCAGATGCTACAAGTTGTGGCGAAAATGATGCGGGAGGATCGTCGGTTATTGACAATACCTCGGTTGGTCCATGATACCGCAGTGCATTTGCACCGTTGGAAACACTCTCTACATTTGTCATGCATTCTTGTGATGTTTTTTGGCCTTGCAACCCTTACCTTTTTGGCAACGCAACGGTGCAGCAATCGAGGTGTACCAGTTGGAGCAGTGGGCTGAAATGACTTGTTCTTGCTGCTCATACTATCTACTGCGATGATTATTGATGAACAATTGTAATAGCGATAATAAACCATGATTATAAGCAATAATCAATCATGATTCGATCATTAGCAATGATTCAACCATTAATCATGATCAGCAATTGTAATAACCATGATTAACAACTATTTACCTGCAACTACTATGATTATAACAAGCTAATTCACCTTATTGACAACTACTATGATTAACCACGTGAATAACCAGAGTCATTGATAACCATTCACCACTATGGTTAGCCACTACTATATCCATGTGCAATGATTCTTTAATGCTATGTTAAATAGTTGGTACTATCCCATGTAATACTATGGCTGACTGATGTAACTACTACCACTTAGTTGCATTATCATATAACCATTATTCATTTTATCATAGTTTTTACCCATTAACCATTAACAACCATGAAGCATCAAAAATACTAGTCATTATACTAGTGAATTATCACTACTACAAACTCACTAGCTAGTATGATTATAGACTTTTATAACCATTAACAACCATTAACCATTAACCATTACATAACGATTTGCCATTAATAACCATTAGCCATTATATATCACTATATATAGCTACTATGATTAACCACTATTATATCACCATTAACCATTCCCCATTAACCATGAATAACCTTTTGCCATTAACAACCAGTAACGCCATTCAATGGCCATCAGTCGCGCCCCGCTGATCAACGGAGGAGCTGTCGGAGGTCACCACGGAGGAGGTCCTCCGCGAGGCCCCGCTGCTGGCGCTCCTGGGCGACGGCTTCCTGCGGCGCCTGGCGGACACGATGCAGGCGCACCCGGGGCGCCGTTAAGGGCCCACCCCCGGGGGGGCTGGGCCGTTAAGGGCACCCGGGTGGTGGGTCAACCAGCGAGGTGGTGCAACCTGGCTGAGCCAAGGATGGAGAAATGATGAATCAGAAGGATGACTATGATAAACCATAATTCATAATATTTGGTGTATGACAATTAGTTAATTTTATATTATATGACCATACTAATCATATGATGTATAATTCAAACAGTAGTCATTGATTAATCATAAGGATTATAACTAAGGATGATGATCCGCTGGTTGATCCACGATCTTAGTCGTGAAGTTGTTGGTGATTGGTGGTGGTCATAGTTGTGACTCTTGGGTGACAATTTGTCGAAGGAGAAAGCACACACCAGTAGGGAACAACTATAGTTCAGTGTCGGTTCATGGCTGCCATTTCCATGGCTGCCATTTCAGAAGCTAGTTGGATATCTACCATAACTGCTAGCTAGCCCAGGTTAGGTATCAATTTATCTCACTGACCGGTAGCGCTTTGCAAGAAGAAAGGCTCTGGTTGCTGGATGGTGACTGTTGAATAAGGATTCCCCAATTGATTGTTGCTAATTACCGATAGCACTGATTGTTACCTAATTTTGGCTAATTATTGACTTTTAAGTTGATTGATGATTAACAACGATGATGACAGTCAATGGCTTGTTGACAGTTGTTGATTGCCAGTCTCTCATGTGCGAAAAGGTCGACCTTTCGGAACTTGCCGGTGTGGAGCTGTTGCCGGTTCAACCAGTGATAAGGCCACCGTTGTTGGTTGATGCTTAAGATTGGTGGATAGCTACAGATCCTCCGCCCCCGAAATTATTAGTGAATTAGTGATGGTGGGTAAGACTCGAACATTGTTAATGATGGTGAATGATGCTTGATAGTTGATGCTGATGAGTGATGATGTTTGACGGTTGATGATCATCGATGCTTGTTTATGCCTGATGATAGATTTTTGTTGACTATTACTTTGAATGCTAATTAGCAAACACAAATCAATCATCAACATCATCTTTGAGGATGGTCGAACTTGTTGATGATTCAGTTGACAATTTTCAAATAATCTAGCTCATCAAATAATCATCAACATCAATATATTTATTCAGTTGCTGAGCTTGTGCTTGGTGAAGGATGGTCGAACTCAGATCACCGGTTGCACGGGAGGTTCGAGTGGCCCGGAAGGCGGGACGGACCGGAAGTTGTCACCGGAGGTCGGGTCGGAGCGAAAGTGGGCCAAGGTGCACCTGACCGAAAAGGATGGTGACCAACTTGTTGATCCTGTTTGAATTTGGCGAACTGGGTCAACACTAACCAACCAATGATGAGGGATAATAAGCAACGATAGTAGGGAAATTAATGGTTAATCATCTAATCTTGATTGACCAACTTGTAAGGGATAATCACCAATTATAGTAGGGAAAACAATGGTAAACAACCATTATAATAATACCTCTCTGCATCAATCAACCACAGTAGAAATCACTTGCCACAACTTGCACGATCAGTTAGCTGGGAACCATAGCAATTAACCCTATAAGGTGGCTTATAGCCCTTATACTATGGTGAATGTCACCAGTGACAAGTGGGGATGCACATCCGAGAACAGACTCCAGGCGACCACTTTGGTTGACTGCGGTGATTGCACCAGCCATTCGCAGCACCGGAGATGACTCAGAGACACTGAGAGACTCTCCAGGGTTTCACTGTCGTCCATCGTTGCTTGATGGTTCATCCTACTGACTAGATTGCAACCTTGGTAACCACAAGGCCTGAAGCACTTGCGCGCTTAACAGAGCTTCTTCCTGGGCATTCAAATTTCAACCAAAAGCAAGATTTCAGCGATCCGTGATGGTGGTTTGGCATTTGTTGGTATCCTATGACTGACCATTGCCATCCTTCATCAATCATCGTGAAACTCACGTCAACAAAGTTGCACCAATCATATCGAATCATCATATTTTGTACTATTAGCCATTATCAACCAGCACCCCACCAACCGCAATTACTGATCAACCATTCTTAACCATGATTACACCATCCTTAGCCACCATTATCCATCATCAAGCATCGTTAATCATCAACTATTGTCGACCACTATAGACCACCATCAACCATCATGATTCTTATGACCTTTGAACGATGGTGCGGCTCCAACTCCCAACTCCTACTTCCGTCCGTGCCCTGCAGGAGGAGCTCATGAAGGGTAAAGATGACAGCTTTTTCGTGGGAATCCTTCAAGGTCTGTCCCGTGGACCCGTGGACCATGCCGCGACCGATTGGGTGGAGAAACTGGGTGCCCCCGGTGCCACAACTGGTTCCACCAGCGACTTTTGGGGATGAAGCAGTTCTGAATCGTTGGTGAAGCAACTCATATGGGATCCATGAGTGGTGTACCATCCAGAAATGATCGTTTCCCTGTTTAGAATGGTTAGTATTGGATGGTAGGTACCATCATTGACGAACAAATCCATATGATGAATGGTCAACGTTTGACAAGCAGATTCCTAGTGTGATGTTTGATCATCAATGGCTGATGATGGTTAGGATGGTCAGTACTGGCTAGTAACGGTTCGTTGGGAAGTACAGTTCATAACCACTAGCTATGGATTTAAACGATAGTAGATAAGCATGTTTGTAACCATATTGTTTGTCTTCAATGGGTAGAAAGGTCAGCTTGAAGGCTAGTTGGTAGCCAGGGTTGACAACCACAGCCAGTAAGCATATTTGCTTTCATTGGATAGAAACCTAGAGTATCCCTTCCTGTGTCAGATGTCATAAAGCCTTCTTTGATTCGGTAGGGTGTGTGTGTTTGACAGGGGCAAGCATCTACAGTGATGGGATGATCAAGAAGTACTGCCGCGAGTAGCAGCCACACATGTGAAGCAAAATGCATTGCCTGATTGCTGCCTGATCTTTGCCTGGATCAAACGACCTCGGCACTTTTTAGATACTCGCAGGTTTGTATTCTGCATACATCCACACCTACGTGTACTTCCAAAGTGCCGTTCTTGAAGAGTGCGAGATGTGGTCTTGCTGCTGTGGCTGCCAAAAGCTGATAGTACGACTGGTTCGTACCCCGAGACATGCAAACTCAACAGTCTTGATTAGAACACCTGCCCAGTTCTTCATGAAGATATTCACCTGCCCATTTCCAAAGCTATTTGGAGACCCGCATGTGTAGGCAAGGCTTCTGTCAACATCAACGGCACGGTGGTGCAGGAGCTAAGTGAAGGTTGGAGACCGTTCCGGGGCTGTTAGGAGGATGGGGTCAATTATAAAGAGTGTCCTTAGAAATCGAAAGTTTTCCCACTAGAAAAGATCAGAACCAGTATGGTCAGTTGGTCATTGAAATTGACGCTGAGCACCAGATTAGGGTGTTCCAGACTATATGGGGAGATGATATGGTTTAGGCAACTTGCTTTGGAACTTCCAATAATTGAAGTGGTTCCACCGTCCATGGTCTGGGTGCCTGGGCGGAAAAAGCCAATGCCAAGAAACCAGTAGTAGGTCCCAGTGAGGTACATGCACACATTGTTGCACTTTCAAACGGATCAGAATACTCAAGTATAGTTCGTTTTTATGCACGCAAAACCTATGTGTATACTGTGTATATATATAAATATGCATATGTTTTTTACATATAAATATGTATATATGTATATATATAAATATGCACATATTTTTTACATATAGATATATGTAAATTTATAAATAGATAAATAAATAAATAAATAAATATATATATATATATATATATACAGTTGTTCATCTTTATAGGCACCTATGCACCCAAGTTTTGCATCTCCATATCTCTCATCCCTGGCGCTGTGCCTCGGCCGTGCAGCGCCAGGTGATTGTTACGGCGAAGCTCACGCGCTCTCCTTGGCATCGAGCAACTGGGAGATCCAGGCGCCGCCCTTGGGACAAGCGATGGGGCCATCGTTGGATGATGCTGGGCGGGTTACTGTAGGGCTTGGCGGTTGGTGGTTCAGTGGGGCTATGGTTGGTTTTACTAGGTGGTTGATGATTAATATTTGGGGTCATCTTCACCAAAAACCATGTTCTGCTTGGTGAGTTCTTGATTTGCAACTGCGGATGATTAGCTTATTGGCTTTTTGGGATAGGTTGCAACCACCAACCAGTCATTGAGACCGATTCCCTACCATGTAGACATATTTTCGGATATGGTTGAAAATGTAGCAATCGACGATTCTCATACTGGTTATGAAGTTTTTGCTACGGCTAAACACTCTCATTGAATAACAAAGGATGTATGAATCGTCCGCATTCAATGTGCACTCACCATCATGAAAATAGATACTCGCAATCAATCGTGACAAAAAATATGAACTTGCCATTATCAACCATTCTTTAGCAATCCTAGCCACTACTACCCTAATATTTACGATGATGAAATACGATAAGAAAGTATGCATGATTCAATCCTTATCAATCAATGGTGGGCCCTTTGTAAGCATTCGTTGAACCTTTCGTGACTGAACTATGCGGCGGCCTGACTTCTTCAGACGTTTGCTGGCCGTGTCAGGCGGGGGGAGCCGCATGCTGCCTTTACCTTGTGGGGGAAAAGGCGGGGTTTTATTTTTCGGAGCTGTCTTGACTGCCCGAAGTTACTTAAGTTGGTTGGGCCAACCGTGGACGACAACTAAAACTACGTAGTGGATGTGATGAATAGTGTATGAAGTCATGGAATCTTGGTTATGTTTTTCGCTTGGGTGTTGATGATTGTGAGAATGAATAGCAGGCCGGGTGGTTTTTGGCCCATCTTTTTCTAGCGGACATGTTAATTACCATTGATGACTACAGGTTTATGCCGCTACAGATCCATGTGGCATGACTGGCGGGCCAGTGTGGTAGCAAGGCGCCTGCAAGCAAGGATTTCTGCTTTGATTTGGTTTGAGCGGTGGGCAAAACAACACTTTGTTTGGTTGGACTTTGGGGAATTCATACGACCAAGTGGATTAAAGTAGTTTTCCACGGCACGGAAATTCTTCTTGGGTATAACTCGTGACGTCAGGGTTCAACTGCTGACTGCTACTCATAGGTTGACATCTCAGCTGCCAAACCCGAACTGCTACAACATAGCAGAACGCAGAAACATACGTGCATACATACCCACATTCATCCATCCAGTTACAAGTACGAATACCTATGCATATTTTAGTGCAGACATGCATACAGTGCAGAACACCCTGTTTCATATCGCACTTGTTTGTCTCATGGTGCAACCCTCAACAACGGGCGTGAAAACCCGGGAACCAGTTTTGCACATGAACATCCCATGTTCGTTGCTGACAAGCGGAACATGTGGGGAAAAATCACAGTTGTTGTGATAAGCATTAAGCGGAACATGTGGGGCAAAATCACAGTTGTTGTGATAGGCATTAAAATTCTAGATCTGCCCCTGTCATTTGTTGTGAATCACATTAAAAATCATTCATTTCACTTCTATAGATCTCCCCCAGAAGACCACAAAAAACATAGCTGCGCCAATGACTTCACCCTGGTTCACTGTCAGCTGGTTGAAGCCGCTGGTTGAAGCTGGTGATGTGAATCATTTTTGTTGAAACTTGGAGCAGAACCTGGGGGCTCTTGAAATCAAGCAGGTTTTGATGGTTTTTGTTGGTGTGGAATCCCTTGGTATAAGATCCTTGACTGGTTAATGTAGAAGATTCTAGAATGTTAATGTCATCAACTGGCTGGTTAATGGTCAATGTTATGACTGATTTATGGTCAATGTTAATGTAATTACCATGATCTTATAAATTGTGGTATCAACCATGGTTGTTAATAAATGATCATTTACAAACATTAAGATACAACCATGGTATCAACATGAGTATTGTATTGATGTATTGATCAATGATTATATAAAAATACGGCAGTGGGTCAAAACCCTTAGTCCCTCTGGTTCCCCTATCATTCACCATTGGTTTTTGGTTATTAACTTCCAGTATTGGTTGGTTAATATTGACCCATAGCCATACATCAATGTAATACAACATTGACCTGTTTGCCAGGTGGGGATCCCTGACGGGTGCTTGTTTTTTCCTTGTTCCCCACCTGGCAATCCAAGCCGGCAAGCCGTTAACGGCAAAGGAGCCTGCCCGGGCGAAGTCACAGCAGTGAAACTCCGTGTTTTTGGCAACTGGCCGTGATGAATTGGTGATTTAATCGTTTTCGGATCTGAAGGGTTAAGAATGGTTGAGGATTCATAGTGAAACGTTTGCTTCATAGTCAAAGTTGGTTTGCTAAGGATAATTGTTGGCAAATCACTCTTATAACCCTGCAGTAAATAGAAGAAAGCATTGTTAACAATGACAAACCACGAATTGAACGCCACTAATGGTCGATCAACCAAAAATTCACCATAAATCAAGCATCAACCACCATGACCCACCATCAGCGTTACCTTGTCTAAGCATTGATCAGCCGAAGGCGTTGTGAATCAGCAGCCCGGTGGCTGACCTGGCAGGATGTGATCCAGAAGATCTTGCAGGTCGAAGGTGCAACCTGCGAACCGCGATCTGTTCGTTACCAGGGGTTTTTGGCCTACTGCCATGGGGTCACATATCTACGGCTGGTTGGTCAGGGATATGTGGGTCAATTCACTAGTTCGTGCAACAGGTTCACTCCCTTTGTTCTTGATGTTCTCTTTCTTATGTTCATATCATTATCTTGGGGATCGATCTTGATAGGGGTTTGATCATTAACCCCCCGGCCATTTTGGCTCAAGATCACCACGATCCCCTGTTCAGGGTCCCCAATTTTCAATTGGGCCTGGGTCATTCGTTCATACCCACAACTCGATCATGGCACAGTGGCCGTCCAGCTCCGGCTCTGGAAACAGGGGAGGTCGTGGCGATCGCCGTGAGTACTGGCAAGGCAATGATCAAAGCCGCGATCGTGGCAACGTTGCTCACAATCCATATGAGATCCGCCTGCCGAAGTTCTTGTACCACATCGCAGAGACGGATGAGGTCGAGGACGCATCGATCATCATGATCGACAGCAGGGA